>JAPYYT010000593.1:0-49045 GCA_030522565.1 Ceratosolen corneri
ATAATAATAATAATAATAATAATAATAATAATAATAATAATAATAATAATAATAATAATAATAATAAAATAATAATAATAATAATAATAATAATAATAAATAATAAAATAATAATAATAATAATAATAATAAAATAATAATAATAATAATAATAAAATATATACGAATATAAATATGAATAATCGCACGGACGCGCGCAAGCAAACACACGTGTAGATACATGTATATATACACGAATATATATACATATATGCTCATATTAGAAAGATGATTGGGTTTAAATGTAAATATAGAATATTAAGTTCCATAAAGATTCAATTACGCGAGCATATGAACTTGCTGATGCCTACTTACTCGGTCGAGGATGCCTTTCCCGCTCTGAGTTTTTCCCCCTCATCTCTTTCTCCTTATCTTTCTCCTTATCCTACAAATAGAAAGCTCAATTAATAAGAGCTCTAGGACATGGAGTAGAATTGTGCTGCCGTACTACAACCTTCGATTCTTTGACATCTTTGACGTCGGGTGAAGGTCGCTGAGGGTGGCGCTTAGGAGAGCGACGCTCAATAGCGTTAGGACCAACGCTTTGCGAACGTCGGCTCCGAGGACTGTTTTTTGGACTGGACTTAGAACGTGGCGGCTGGATCTCATTTTGCTCTTCTCGGCGGCGTGGCATTACAGGCTCAAGCTTCTCTCTCGTCGGAGAAGGAAGAAGTGCACTGTCGCCTGGACAGAAGTTTAACGCTTTAAATAATTCATTTGCGACAAGCACAAACAAGATTCTAACATCAAATACCCAATTCTCTATATTCTGCTGTAATAATTTGCTTTCATTTATTAATAATATCCATTCATTTCTCTTCTCCTATCGATTTCTTTACTTCATATTTATTTTAATATTCTTTTTAGTTCAGTTAACGAGTGCTTTTTCTTAAAATAATAAAGTTATTTAAATTTATTATGTACAAATTAAATAAGTTTAATTACATAGTGAAAATTGTGTTAATTTTTTCATTAAAATTTTTTTAATGAAAAAAAAAATTTATATATATATATATATATATATATATATATTTTTTATTTAAATAATAAATTTTAATTTTATATTTAAATTCGATGTTTATTGTAAGCGATTTAATTATGGAAAATTTATAAAAAAAAATGCGGTTCAGTTGAACAAATAATGGTGCATAGGGTACTAAATTTTGCAGCACTTCTAACCTGAATTCATTTATTAAAATTTCATTGTTATCTATTTTATAATAATAAAATATTATTAATTCAGATCAAATTCAATAATTATAAAAAAAATTTTCTTAAATCACAATTATTACATTTAAAAATGCTTCTTTTATAAGTAAAATCGTATTTACTTTTTAAATTTAGATAACGATATTAAGAACTCAAATAAAATTTTAAATTAAATCTAGAATGTTAATGAATAAATTTTTCAAATATAGAAGAAAAAATATTTTTTAGTTTAGAAAAATTAATATTTTACACAAAAAATATATTTACCAAAAGCAACTTATAATATACTTAAGTGCACATTTTTGTTGCTTATAATCATCTTGTGAATTGGTTTTAAGCACATTTTGATGCTAAATAAGGAACATTCGAATTCAGTCTGTTCTAAAATTTTGTCCATGAAAAGTGATTGCGAATTTCTTAGATATAGCATTTTAAAGAATATCGAACGCATGCGCGAACATACCAGTGCCAGTGGTACGATCGAGATGATGTCGTATCAAGAAATCCCTTCTTGCTCTTGCGAGTGCCTTGTCGTTGTCCTGTAAGTAAAAAAAAAAAGAAAATGATCAGGGATGAACGCGACTGTGGCTGGAGTAAACAATAAACAACAGAGAAAATAAATGACACAGACTGGCTTGAAATCGTCAGGCAGCGGTTGGTAAATGGGACGAGCTTGGACAGAGGAGGGACGTCCAGCTGGTAGTATCGTCGTCGCCGCGAGGAGCGACGTCGGGCCGATCTTCCTTGTATTCTCTTTATCTTTTTCTTCTTTGGTAGTTGAGCGGGCGAGTGAGAGAGCATTTAGCGCATGATTGTTTGAGACGCGTTTCCACAGTGTCGCTTCGTCTTCGTTCGCAATTCCACCTCCCCAATCGCGATGCTGAAATATTTCACTTTTCTTTATAAATTGGCGGTATAATTTAATTTTTGTTTTCGTCTCTATTGCATTCTCCCTATTTATTTACATTTACTTATGAGTCTGCGTTTGATAAAATCGCTTTTCAATGTTTTCTATCTTTGCACGCGATAGTCATTTAAAATGATGTGTAATCTTTAACCACTCGATTAATCATCCATTGTCATTTCTTATCCGTTTTTCCAGATCGAATTGAAAAATTACCTGTCGTTCATTTAAAAATAATGGATTGTAAGTAATAAAAGCGGTTAAATTAAAAAAACAAAAGTTTTTTTTTGCAATTACTGTACTTTATACGTCTCTAATAGCATTGATATTAGTTAAATTAATCTAATGAATTTTGCTTCGAATTGCCAAACTCTAAGCAAACCTTGTATTCGCCTGCAAGACGTTTAAGTTCACGTCTTAACTCAATAACTTCTGTCGTAGAAAACGGCCTCTCCTGCGTTTTTCTGAATTTGTTTTCTTGCAAAGGTTGATGATCGTTTATTTTGGGAACTCTTGCATTATTATTCTTATTCAAGACTATCTTTACGTCATCGGCATCAAGCTCGTCGTGTTCATCGGGTTCTAGCAGCGCCCCGTCAATTGTTACCAAAGGTTCTAATTCTGAAGCTTGAACTCCATTGCGCCTATAAGTAATCCATTGAGAGAGAAAATTAAATTTGTAAATCAATGTCTTCTAAAGCATTGAATTTTAATTTTTTGCGACAGATTATTTTGGCAGTTAACTTTTTCACTTTATAACTTGGAAATTTTTATATAATGTTCTTAAGCAATGCCTTCAAGGGCGTTACTACGCTATTGATCATTGTATTTTCTTTGATAAATTATGAACAAGCTTAAGAATAATCATTATACAACTATAAATGATTATACAGTACATACGTACAATATAAAATAAATAAAGTTAAAATTTCAAAGGATTTCATGGATCTATAATAACACTTTTGATTAATACAATAAGAGTAACACTTCATGAATTTCAGTTACATTGAAGAGTGCAGATACGATAAATAATTTTTGCACTGTATATATTGTATAATATATAATAGTTATAGTTAGTCTCGAGGTAAATGTTATAAGTATTTATTCACATTGAATATTTAGGTATGTACCTGTGGTCAATCGAGGCTACTTGGCGTTTCTTATGAACTGGGGCAGGCGCGGCCATAATCGAACCTTGTTTAAGGGCGTTCATGCTTAAGGACTTTCTGGGCATCTGCTGCTGCTGCTGCTGCTGCTGCTGCTGCTGTTGTTGTTGTTGCTGCTGCTGTTGTTGCTGCTGCTCGGTGAAAGTCTCATTTTTCCCTGAGGTGATCAGGTCACCGTTTGTCAGTTGCTGCCTTCGAGGCCATGCGAACTGCAACCGATACTCGGTACTTATGCGTGAGATTGCTCTGCTTAATTGTGACGTCGGCAGTGTCTTTGTTACTTCCTACGTACATCATAATTATCATCTGTATAATAATTATTGTTAAGCCTTAAAATATTATTAATATTATGAGGCTTTATTATTAATTGAAACCAGTATTTTTTGCCATTTAGAATGTTCCGTATTCAACTCGGAAATTCATTCTTTTTAATCTAGTGATAAAATATATATAAGTAGACTTGACCGCTTGATTTTCAAGATTCAATCAAGTAACCGATACTTTAAAGGAATTTGGCGGTCGTCTATTTTAAGTAAACTCTTGATGGATATTCAAGTCAAGGTCTTATCATTGTTTGCCCTATAGCCGTACTACTTACAAAGTACCATATTCACAAGACTAATAAATTGCAAATCTTTATTAAAATTTAGTTATGACATCATTATTCAGGTTAAGCTATCATTATAAAAGACACAAATAGTTCAGCTTTTAGAAAAACTCAACTGTTTAATAAACTGAAACTTTAATATACATATAAAACTATACATAGTAATTTTAAAACATTTAACTTATATTACAAATAGTTGAGATATTATATAATGATAAATGAAATGATAATTATACGAATAAATAAAATAAAATGGTGTTTTTAAAAAATGGGTAGCGAGGAATTATTTCTATTAAAAGATCAATCATAAAGTTTTTGTGAAAAAATACTCTTTTGAACTATTATATTTATTTAACAGTATAATTATTTCTCAATTAATAGTAATACGTAAAAAAGACTAAAGTGTACTACGTATGAGAAGTGTAACTATATAATATATTATAAATACTATATAAATATAGTAAAATAGAAAAAATATTTTTTCATTACGTCAAAAGTATAATACAAAAAAATACAAAATTCCAAAATAAAATGTGCTTATATATATTTATGAGAAATATAAATTTACTAATTGTAATTAATTTTCGAAAAATAAATTATATAAAGTATGCTTAATAATTAAAATTAAAATTATACATTGTTGATAAGTTATTAAAAATTAATCATGAAACTCTACTGCATTAGTATAATAAAGCTGTAATTAATGGGAGAAAATTATTAGGATGCTCCGATGAATCATTCGTTTATTAACTAAATCTTTAGATTATTTCACTTGATCTTAATATTATTAAAAATGGTTAAAACTATTTTTAAAAAGTAATAAATATTGTTGCTTTAAGTACTTAAAGATTATTGATTTAATATCAATTGATTATTATCAATGTAATATTTAAAAAATTTACTTTTAAGTTTGATGATTTTAACTCCATTTATTAATAATACTGTGAAATATTCTTTTATTATATAGCATGAAAAATCCATAGTTATTTTTATAATAAAGATAAAGTCTGCGGAATGTATCAACCAAATTTATAAGAATCAAAAGTTTTCAATATAAAATTCCATAGTGCCAGATCTATTTTAAATAAAGTTTTCTTTGAAATAATCAAATGAGTTGTAAATTTTGGAACCATGGTTCCTAGCGAATCAATGATCAGCGAGCCAATCGATCTATTTATTACACATCGCTACAATTTGAAGCAAATACATTGATTTCGTGTTAACGTTGCGCTGGCTATTAAAAAAGTACAGTTTATGGGCGGAATAAGTCATATGACCGATTAAAAGAAGCAAAGATCTGTATATTACTCGGACTTTATCAGTTACGATGTTGGAGTCAAGGGTATCGATTCCACCTCCATCAACTGTATTGGCCGCCGAAAGAAACTCGTGCGTTCTATAAGCAAGCTCCGGACACTTTTTCCGCCTTGGTAATGGCGGCTCCAAGCTTGTCCCTGAAAAATAAACTCTATTTAAATTACGCACGTTCCACCATTACTCTTTGTGGACAATGCATTGCTTTTTTCATATTCTTTAAATTCAAATTTATTTATTATGTATTTATAACAATGTATTTAAGCTTTCGAGGCTCCATTAAAGGTCGAAAAACATACGCTTTCAATTTTTCAAAATGTCAAGAAAATTTTTTCTTTATGGAAACAATGCTTGACATCGATATTATATAGAGATGATTGCTCATTAAAAGAGTATTACTGTAGTATTGTATCTTTTTAATTAGCTAATGATATAATCGATAATTACATGATTATTAAACGAAGTATTGAATTATTTATAAATTTTAATATTAAAATTATCTTTGTTATAACAAAATATTTGATATGCATTAGTAAATTGAAAGTGAACGTCTAGTTACAACTAATTACATTGAATGTTGCAAATATACATATGTATATGTATGTGCACATGGTAAATCGATAAATTTTTTTTTATATAGGATGGTACATGCGTGCGCACATATAATATTTTCTGATTTTCGATCAATTATTCATGAATAACAGCACCATTAATTTAACTTATATTTGAACTGTACTTCATTCGTATTTATTTTACTTAATCATATATTTATAAAATCAGAAAAATAATCATGTGACTTGAAAATCTAGCTTTTAGACTGCAAATGTCATGTATAATATACTATTTTTTATGCGAAAGAATAAGGTAAAATTAAGGAAAAGATAAGAAAACATAACCAGCTCAATGGGCATAATAATATTACTGCGCAAATCATGCATGGCTGTCCGTATATTAGATATTAATAATAAAGCACAGTTCTTCATAATTGTTAATTTATAATCATGTGATACTCACTTGTTAATAGTACAGATTGTCTATTATATTTATTATCGATCAAAAGCTAATTTGCACATGTATCTATAAATCAGGTCAATTTAAGCCTTGAATAAAAACATAAAAGTATCATTTTGCTTTACCTTGCCTCGTAGCCTCGTGTTAAGGAATGCGACTGCAGCAAAGTAACTGAACTTAAATTATAATACTTTACAACATTAATACTAATTTTTGCCAGCATTTGTTGATTATTTTAATCCAATTATAATTATTTTGATTTCATTTCATTCTTTCAAAACTTAATAAAGAATAATATAAGCTCTCAATTCTTTAACATGTTAATTAATTCATTTACCGCAATATATTAATTAAATAGGAAGCATATTTTATTAGATTCTTTAAATTTTGTTATAATCTTTAAATTCTGTTATAATATAATCGATAATATATCAACATTATTCATATTCATATTATTAAAATGATAAGCCTTAAATCATACAAATCGAAAATATATTAAAAAAAAGCAAGAATATTTATGAAACAGTATGAAATTTTATTATATACAGATGGTTTTCAAATATATATGACAATTGTATATTTTTATAAATCAATTTGAATAACAATTATTATTAAAAGAATTTGATGTACGTTTTCCATTAATAAAACTTGTATCTAAATTATTTATCAATAGTAATCAGATTAATATTAAATAATTATATGTTATACAATTCAGTAATTTGTTTTGAAAATAATATTATTTATTATTCAATAGGTTCAGCGTATTTTTAAACAATTACATGGATTATTTAATTAACAATGATACATTACAATAAAAAATGATATGCTATAAATGAAAGAGCACCATGCAAAAATTCGAAAACTATACTAATAAACAGCTTGCATTTTCAAGGTATTTTTAGTGTAATATAAACAAAAGTATTAAAAAATGTGGATTTATGTATTAATTTTAACAAACGCATAAACTAAAAGAACAAAATCATACAAAAAATAATAAGAAGAAGAGTTGTTTTACTTTACATATTTTTAATAATATATAAAAAATGTTAAGTGTATATTTTTAATCAATCTTATATTACAATTCAATTTAGTTTTTAACCGAAAGATTATTAGTATATTATAATCTAATGAGATGGTTACAATTAATGAGAAATATATGAGTAGACCGAATGATTGAAAATAAAGAAAATTGCTGTCAAAATTACTCATAATAAAAATATTGATGTACATTAAATTAAAAGGTAGATTTTATTTATGTCGAAAAAATATCAAGAACTACAATACACGGGTTTTTATTTTCCACACGCTATTAATAATTAATAATAAAATAATTACATATTTAATTTCTGAAAAGAATTAATAGGTAACAAAACTTAATTGCTATTCATTGTTATTTATTTTGTTAAGATGAAAATTAATCAATATTAAATTTTAATGTTCAATAATTAAAATGCGATTACAATCTATATGTATATGCTTGAAAGAAAATACTAAAATTCTTACTCGAATCATTGTCTATCTATTTTTCTATCTATATTTATATACGTATTTTATGAGATATGAACACTAGCTAGATATTAGTAAATGATGATCATTTATCTTTAACATATGTCGAATAAACTCTAGAAAAGCAATAAAATAGGAACTTCAGATTCCCTAGCATGTTTATAATACAGTGAATCACATATGCTATTGTACGCAGGCTCGAATTTATCAAATTGTAATAAAAAAAACTTTAGGTATAGAAATTTATTTATAAGTTAATATTTTACTAGATTTCTATCTTACTTTTACTAGAAAAATATTTTATTTAATAATTGAATAGCATATAAAAATGCTGATAATAATAATTTTCGAATAATTTTATTCTTGATGATTTATATATTTTTTTAAGTTATAATATATAATATAAATTAAAAAAATTTTAAATATATACATTATATTATTATACTATAAGAAGAATGTGATAAAGAACCTTTGTCCTGTCAATTTTTTGCATCATAACTAATGCCAGTATATTAAAAGAAATCGCTGAATTGAATTGTCAAAACAAAACAAAACAAAATTACGAATACGTTATAAAAAAGTTATAAGAGAAGATAGAATAAAATAAAATTAGTAAAAAGTGGCGGATTTCGGTATTAGCTGATTAGTTTAGCTACATCACACTTTCTTACCTTCGTTGTTTTCATCCTCAGTAGACTTGGTTGATTGTAGCTTCGCGCTCGTATCATTTGCTGCAAAAAAAAATTTCGCAGCTGGCTCGTGCTCTCTAAACTCAAGGTATACTCATAAAGTGTTAATTATATAGAAATAAATTGTTCTAATTTGACCTAAATGCAAGAGCTTCGTCGCGTTTCCACCAGCTTGTACCAATTAAAAAAAAATCTTAACGCAAACAATAAAATAAAATAAAATAAAGTATAAATCATATTTATTGACAAATATAATAAGATGAAAGAATAAAGTAAAATTAAAGTAATAGTAAGAAAAATCAAGTCCAGAAATTTTATTTAGTTGGCCTCACTTTTGACGGATTTAGTTGCTCCTCATTACTACCGATCGGTGAAAAAAATTTACGTGAAGTGTACAAAATGAAGTGAAATTACAAAGTACAACATATTTAATTGTTTTTGTATGCTTTGTTTATGATTTTGTGTATAAAATATAACGAAAACATAAATGAAGGAAAAGCGAAGAAGCGTCACGTTAAAAAATATAAAGTGTGTTAAAAATAAACGCGTGTCCGTGTGATAGAGCGTAAGTGAGACACAAAAGACAACATTTATTTGAAGTATTAGAAAAAAGGTCAATTTTATAAATACCACACTCGGTTCTTTGCATTACAAATAAAGTAATTTAAAAGGTTATTTTCATAGAATGACTATATTATAGCGAAAAAATTAAATATATTTTAATTATAAATATAATACACTAAATGTATTAACAAATTTGTTTAATCATGAGAGACCATGATTTATCGATTAATGCTACTTAAAATTATTTTTTGTCTATTAATAAATTGAAACATTCTTACTATATTGGGATTAAATTGATAGAAATACAGTGATAAAGAAATCGTGAAAGAAACGACGGGAAGGGGGGGTGGTGGTGGTGGTGGTGGTGGTAATAAAAAGACATAACTAGAAAGGGAGAGAGCAATAAAATAAAACAGGCCCAATCTATGTACGATGTTGATAAATAATGAAGTTAAAAAATTAGGATACGTCAACGTGAATATAAAATATGACAGATGAAAATGTGGTTCAAAGCAGCGTCGGAAAGTCCGATCGGCTCAAGTTAACTTACTTGACGGCGGTTGTGGCGCCCGTCGTACTACAGTGTGTTCTTGATTTGGTCCTGTGTACTCGTGCCATGTATACGTACTCCTGTACTCAGAGTGTAACTAAACAGACAATATGGATCTATCGTTAGTATTTTCTCAGTCAATCTAGTCAATTTAATTATTCTAGTCAATTTAATCAATTTAACAATTGAATTTTATTTCATTTATTTTGATTGCTCATCGACAGTTGTAATTTCTATTAAAATTGAGTTAATATGATTATTGTTATCCGATAGTCACATTGTTAATTACATATCTATATCTGTATTATTGAAACAAATTCGTGTATTTATTTTCATGCTATTAATGATATTAAATTTACTGCTCATACAAAAGTTAATTTTCTTCAATTATGCAGTTTATGGATATAATATTTCGTTAAGGCTATAGAAAAATTGATATATTTTGCTAAACGCTTTTCTATTTTTATTTTTCTGGAAAAATAATAGATATTATATTTGGATTTGAATATTCTTCATTTCGATGTTTAAATCATATTGATTTCAGATAGTAAAGCTGTATATTTTCATATTATTTTATTTTTTATAAATTTTCTATAGAAGTACATTATTATTTAATATTTTAATAAAAATAAATATTTAAATTTAAAGTTCTCTCTCTCTCTCTCTCTCTCTTCCTCACTTACATAAGAAGGGTCGTTATCAGATGAGGATTGAAATGTATGTAGAGACTCATGCATTTACAGATTTATGTAGATTCGTATTATTTAATCATAATATTTTGAAACACATTTAAATTATTTTCATTTGAAACGATTCATATTTATTAATCCTTATGTTATACAATATTAATCAAATTTTATTAAATATTACACAATGAATATTTTTTTATCATTACAATGACCTTCAATTATTTATTCATTAACGACCATATAAGAATTTATAAGTTTATTGATTGAAATTGATAAAATTGAAATTGATGAAAATTAATTACAATTTATAAAATTAAAAATTATAAATAATAAATTTTATTTATTTTCTCTTGATTAAAAATAAATTTTTAATATTTAAGTTTCAAACCTACGATTATTAAAATTATTAAAATATCATTAAATTATTTTAAAAATTTTAATATATTTATGTATTCTCAAAAAGAAAAGAATTCAAATTATAAAGTTACATCAAATTACGAATGAGATTATACAATATACATAATACATTAGTAATAATATCTATTTCGCTTATTATACTTATTATATTGTAATAAAATACATTTCATATACATGCATAATGTAATACATGTTATAATAATATAATATAATACATGAATATTAGAATGATTTATATAAGTATTTTTTATATATTATTATAAGTTTTTAAACATAAATTTCTCATAAGTAATATTTCGTAATTTATATATTTGGATGATTATTATAAAAAGAAACCAAGCAATTAGGTGAATGAAGATTTTAGTAGTGGATTTTATAATAATGTAATAATAATAAATGTTCTATAAGTTTATTACCTAATTTATAGTAATTCAAATTTTTATATTTTCAAAATTATGTACGTTATTAATTCTAGGCATGTTAATTCGTTAACTTTTATAAAAAATTTGATTATTAAATAATATATAATTTATAATAATATTTAAATGATTATATTACAAATAAAAATGAACTCAAAGATTTATAATAATTTCTAATATCGAATAATTTACAAATTATATAGTAATTACTTATGTTATAAAGTTATTTAAAAAAATTTGGTATGAAATAAGTGTATGAAAAAAATAGTTTTTAAGTAGTTAAAATATATTTACCATAATGATAGAAGTGTTCATATTAAATTTAAAAAAAATATTGCAAGGTTTCCGTAGACTGATTGAAAAAAAGGAAAAAAGATAGAAAGGAAGGCCAAGTCGAACATTGTTGGTTTCTATAATCCATTTGCAAAAGAGAAAAGCTTCAAGTTCATATACCCCTTCGAATATGCAATTCACTAATGATTTTCACTAAAATTTGATTTGAACGTCCAGCATTAATGCTGTGTTCATTCTCTCTGTTTTATTAACTAATGAATATTTCTTTTTAATTAAATTTACGCCTTGCCATACCTCACCTGTTCAATTAAATTTAAACTTATGGACAGATTATTAATTGAATTAAATAATGATAAACGATGAGACATTAGTGACTAACAGTCAGATCGATAGTTGAGTGACTCACGAAGAGCACATAAAGCTTATCCAAAAGTCCGAAATTTATGAAAGAATAAATCGAGAATAATATTCAGAAAATTAATGAAAAACATATGGACTGTCACTTTTCATCTTACGTAGAACTTTAATTAAGAATATCTATTTTAAATAATTTAATTATTTAGCTCCTCCCACTTTCATACAATTTTTATGGATAAAAAATGAAAATATTATTTAAAAAACTTTAAACTCATTTAAACTAATGCCTTGATAGATAATAAAAATTATAAAGCATATGATAACCAAAGATTCGCGAGCATGAACATTTCTATGTTATTTGTCTATATGACTTCGAATCTCGAATTTGGACGTCAAATATTAACGGATAATATATATTGAACATACTAATGTTTTCTCCTTAGGAAAACATTTATGATGTTAATGTCCAACTGTATAATTTAATAGTTAAAGTATTTCCTACTAAGTAAACTTACAACAATAAATTTACAATAGATGTTATTTCTAAATTAAATTTGAAAAATTTTTATTGATAATCCAGTAAATACTTTTAATTGACATTACTCTGCAAATATATATATGGGATAAATTATAAATAGGCTTACAAATTATTTTAAACTTAAATTATTGTGAAATGTTTAAAAGACTAATAATATTACTGCACAAATGTAATGGGTTGGAACATCCATGCATTATCTTTAACATTTTTAACACATTTAAATATTTATAAAAGTGAAGCCAAATAACACAAGTGATGATGAAGAATTTGATAGAGAAAGAAAGACAAGACTCTACGAGCTCTTAACTACCTCAAAGAATATTTTTGGAATTTGTCTTGTAATTTTTATTGTGGAATTTGTGAATATATTTGAAAAAATAATCGATTAAAAGAGTAATTGCTAAAAAGTTTTTGCAAATTCACATGAATAACAATTGTACATTACTTACCTTTTTCCGTTTTAATAATTCAACAACAGTATTTTCAATTAGATACTTTCAGTACGAATGGACGAAATTTTACGACTGGGTGCTTAACCTAGTAGTATAAGTCAACGTACTGGTTGAGCAAAGACAAGTAAAGTGGCGCAATGCTGCAATTCCTCTTTTTCGTAGCGTATGCGCATCTCTACACTTTCACCAGATATGAAATAGTTGGAGCAAATAACCCTCGGAATGACAAATATTCAATCAATCTTACGATTCTTGTGCTAGACACATTATTTGACCTTTTCAGGTTGATTTATGAATTAAGACGACTTTCATTTGTCTAAATTATTTATTCATTCTTATAATTAAAGCATTTACTATTTATTTAATATAACATTTAAATTTTCATATATAAAATTTTAAACTGTAATAAATGCATTTTTTACAATTATATATTTAACAAAATTTCAAACGAAATATAAAAAATTAATATATTTCTAATAATTATTTCTAAAAATTTCTAAAAATTATTACTACAATATGATGAAATTATTAAAATATTTTAATTAAAAGTACAAAAGATTAATATTAATACTACAAAACTTATAATATCACTATATATGGAATTTGAAAACCTTTTTTATTTGAACTACTGAAACTGAATGAATTGCTCTTTTTGCTAGCCAAATATTTCTAATGAAAAAAAAAAATTTGTTTGTACTACGAAAATTTTATTTTGAAAGTTTTTATTAAGTATTGTTATAAATTCAAAATAAGAATTTAACATTAAAATCATTATTATGAAATTATGAAAATATGAAATTTTAAAATTCCAATTAAATAATTAGTTTTATTATCAACTCAATTAACTTAAATATAAGCAGTTTACCTAATAAGTGAAAAATATATTTAATTTGAGCATTATTAACTAATTTTCAAACTTTTCTTTATTAATATATCATTTACTTATTTATATATTAAATGTATCATTTATTTGCAATATTACTTGCGTACAATTTACAATACATATATTGAAATAGAATTCATGAACTATTACTATATATATATATATATATATATATATATATACATATATACATAGGTATATGCACATACTCATTTATATTTACTGCAGTGTATATATAACTAAACTTATTCTACAGGAGGTTTTTTATATTTTTATTTTTTATTTAAAAATATTTTAATTTTTTATTAAATATTTTTTATAGAGTAAGATTCTAATTTCTAAATAAAAATATATAATTATTAATCGAATTTCAAAGTAAATGCTTTGTATTATAAAACAGACATTCATAGAAATGTCATTGACTTGGTTTTAATTTTCGTTTGAAGTACATTAATATTAAAATACATTAATTAAATAAATATATTGATTCAAGAATAATAATTTTTAATAATGTTACTGCTCTAAATTATACTGTCAGAAAGTAACTAATAAACACAGTAATTTAAACCGTTAATATTTAAATAA
The DNA here is from genome assembly GCA_030522565.1 of Ceratosolen corneri. Taxonomy (NCBI): domain Eukaryota; kingdom Metazoa; phylum Arthropoda; class Insecta; order Hymenoptera; family Agaonidae; genus Ceratosolen; species Ceratosolen corneri. The sequence continues at coordinate 14,194 of JAPYYT010000593.1, forward strand.
TTAACGAAGACTGATTCGATAATATTTGAGAAAATAAAATTATAGAATTATTTTTAAAAGTGCGAATAAATATTTGAATCGATTGGAAAAATTCATTGAATATATGATGAATAGGGGTATTCGAAAAATGAATATGTATAGAGAAGGATATTCTTCACTTTTAATATGATTATATTTTGATGATTGTTGGCTGACTAGGTGCTTTCATAGGCATCAAAAAATATTTATTCGATAAAGGGATCAAAAGCGGAAAGCGATCATTTTATTTCAATGCACACAAAGTCGGCGTATGAGCCATTATGTGAATGCCATATGTCTCCTTGTCAATGGCAGGCAACGTTCGAGTAAATTATCGAATGCTCACGTAGCATTCTGCCGGATCACTACCTTTTAAGAAATTCACTTTTAAACCTTTCAAGCAGGTCAACAAAATTCTTTTGAATTTCATAAATCATATGTTATATTTAATCGATGCTTACTTGAATTGCCAATGCATAATCCAATGATCTTACGTATTAAATATCCAGTACTCAGCTAACAAAGCTAGAATCGATCTCCTAAGCTTTTGCCTATCATAGTCAAATCAGCGAATCTCTCTATAGAAAATGAATATAAAAATTTCATTAACGCTCCAATATATTCTCAGTGCTACTAACGTAGCAATATAGATGACGAAACTAATTCGATTCGCGAGGGATGATATCTTTCTTTCGTTTTTACACTGAAGATATCGCGCAGACAAATGACTAGTTAGAATAGAATCGATAAATGTTAAGTATATAATGTCGACCTTGGAACATCCTTGAGTTGGAACAAAAGTACAGAGTAAAGGTCCTCATGTTCCCCATATATGTTCAGTACAGATGTCAACCCAACCTAACCTCAAAGGACGGATCGAGGTCGCCTATGATGTCCATGGTTGCAATTGGGTATTAACCGGCGTGGAAAAATATATACGCAGGTTTAATCGAAAAATCAATAGTTGGCGGGCCTCACCTTGTCTATTGGCATGGAAGGGCACGCGCGACACAAGTTCCAAAAAGAGCCGATCATGACGGTTCTTTGGGGGAAGCGGCACTAGACAATCTTGACTCCGTGACTCTGAGGACTGCGTCGAACACTCTTGCACTTGTTCTGCGTTCACCTATTCTTTCTTCTTGCTCCACCTCCTCTTTTTCCAACTCCCCTCTCCTTCTTTTTTTCCGTGTCTATCTATTTTGTATCTCTTCTCTTGCTTGTTCGATCAACGCTCTTGTTATATCAACTATTAAGTAATCGAATTAACGTAAGAAGTACAGACACTTGTATAAAAAATCGATATTGTAAAAACGTGCTCACCAGTTTTTTTTCCGATCTTATGTATTCTTTTACATTACTATTATCGATTCTATGCGCGGCTTGGTTTTCTCTTGTTCTACAGATTTTGATTTTGAAGATGCAGGAAAGTGTAAAATTGAGAGATCAGACATGAGATAGAGCGGCGAAAACGAAAGAATAAGAATTTCACAGCACTTGATCTTGACGATAAAGCCAATTTTTTTTTGTATTGGTTGGGAGATTCGAACGAGCCAAGAATAAACCTGAGCAAGACAGAGGTACACACTTCACAGGTACACACACTCCCTACAGTGGCACAAGCGAGATCTGTAGACAAGAGCCGAAGAAGGATGAGGTATGAATAGAAAGATCGTCGACGTCGTCGTCGTGACGCATCGCCGGTAAGACGTGTGTTGTCGACGTCTGCTCCTCACTAAAATCACTAAGTGTCTTCCAACCAATACCCACTTCCTACTTTTTCACATATCCCACGAGTTCCCCAAGCGCAGGCGCACCCTGACAGGCCGGTCGATAGGCACACTTGCAGTTTCCCACTATCAACCCTATAAGCCTTTTCCTCAAGATCCGTTTCTTTCTTTATTTTTTCACATCTTAACTCAGGCATTAATGTAATTATTTCCTCCGCTTACTCTTATGATCATATTTTAAAGCTCACGATGAAGATCTGAAGACAATCATCAATGAATTCAAAGAGCATTACGGATTTTGCTTATAACATGCAACGATCAGGAAATATAATTCGTAATTATCAATATCCAAAAACTACATCATTTTCCTTTTAATGGATAATCTTGAAGATATTCTAATTAAATTTTCTTAACATATTCAACCGACTTTAAAAATATTTAAATTAACAAAATAATATATAACATCTGCTTTCTAGTAATAATGTTATACCTCTATAATCTATTGTAAAAAAAGTTCTTAAAATACGGAAATATATAAAAATATAAATACTTCCATGTGAAACAGGAGCATAAAATAAGTATGTGGGTAGTGACATGATAGCTAAGTCCAGACAAATAATGTGATAAGCACATGTTAATTATACAATTGTTTCTTTAATATTTTAATATTATAGACCAATGAGATCGAATTATAATAATATATACTTTGCGTTATTGTTTTTTGACAAAGACTAATCACTTCTTTTAACTAAGCTTTTACATATTAATCCCTTGCATCGATAACTATTATTTCTATCATTTTTTCTATGAGTTTAAGAAAATTAAAACATAAATAATCATTTTTAAAATATAAACTAATGTTCTCTAAAAGTTCTCACTAAATCTCGATTATTACTTTTAATAATTACAAAAACTTTACAATTTTTTATTTCCCTCTCAACTTCGGTGAATAACTTTTAGTTAGGTTAATCGACAGTTTATTTCACTTAAATAATTATGTGGTGTTCGGAAGACTTCAGATGTCTTATAATACTTGTAAATAATATTTAAGTGCAGGATAATTTTTTTTATTTGATTATTGAAGTAATAAATCCACAAGTATTAAAAATGTCAGTATTATATTATTTTGTAATTATAAATGTTGCATTAAAAATGTCACTTTTAATAAATGTGTTTTCAAAAATATAAAGAATGATTACTTGATGTAATATTTTGTCACTGGAAAAAATATAAATATGAAAAAATACAGATTTTTCATAAAAATATGTGAATTTGCCCAAGAATGTAAGTATATTTAGGTGTTTATATGTGATTGTAAATTTTTATTTATATAAAAAGAAATAAAAAAAAATAAGGAATGTGAATTTAAAATTTGATTATCCTTTATTTCTACATATATTTTTAGATTTTATTATTAAAAAAACACATTTACATACATAAATAATATTATATATAAATAATAATAATATAAATATAAACAAAAAAATTATAAGTATTTCATGAGTACATATCTTATTTATAAAAAAATTATAAGTAAAATTATAAAAAAGTACTATAAAAATAATTTTAGTTTATAAGGATAATTATTTATTATTCAATATTTCGTGAATAGAATAAAGTCAATAACCAAGCAGCAAGCAATAATAATGTGAAGTTTCTTCTATTACATAAGCAATATTAATTTGAGGTATGAAATGCATAAAAATTAAGTTATCGTATGACATGCATTTGATTGATTTAATTACCAAATCAAAAGTGGCGAAAGCGATGCTTGTATTTTCAAGATGTCATTTATTTAATTGAATATTAGAACAAGATATTTTTTTTTTAAACATCGATTTGGACAATTTGTTTGAAATATACTCATTGTAATTGTAATCCATAAAGCTAATATTTATAATTACCACAGAATAAGGTTGTATTGATTATTACGACTAGAAGTACTTTCTACATTTTTTTTTTTTAATACATTCATTGAAAGTTAAAGATAAAGAAATGAAAATATTAATTTAAAATTAAAAAATCATTATTGTTAATTTGACAATTAAGTATATGCGTGAGTTGTGGATTGTTTGTATTTAAATAAAAGATAACATTAAACTTGCGTATGACCGAGTTATGTCGGTAAAGTTCATCTCGTAAAAGGGCAACGACTCCAAGCAAAAGTTTGAATGCATTTAAAGACCCAGTGTGATATAAGTAAACGTAGTGGTGGGTGGAAAAAAACGAGAATCCAAAAGAAAATACGTGGACTCCGTGAATATAACCAGAGAAGATAAGATACTGGATGAGGGTAAGGAAAAGAATGAGATCGAAAGTTCAGTCAGGCACTGTAGATTCGTTTAAACAATGGCTTGTTGGTAAGTGACACTTGGACGGCACTTTATTCTTTTTATCGAGTCAGAACAGGTGTTTCTTTCTCGTTCCAACTGGTCTGCGTTTGTTCTCGAATGATAGCTTACCTTACGCAATCGATAATGTTCCTGAGTGCACTAGGCACGAACGCACACAGAATATCATGGGAAGCAACCAAGGCTTCGACAGTCTTATTTTGAAAGCCGCGGATATCAGATCAACAGTGAGGAAAGACCATACGAACTCGTGGGTTGGCTAAGCTAAGACGAACGGGCGCGCTCACCAGGTGCGTTCTTGGGTATTTCTTGTGCTTGAGGCTGGGGCGCTTCCTCCGACCGCTGCTGGGCTTCAGTTTCTCCTTGCTCGGTGTTCCGTGGTTCGACTTGTTGGCGGGCATGTCGTCGACTCCTATGCTCTCTGGTCAGGGCTTGTGGCGCGCGCGAGGACGCACCCCACTGGAATTGGCCAGAGCTGCTTGTGTTCGCGCCTAACCCAGCCAGTAATTCTAGTCTGCACCGAGGGCCCGAGCATGCGCAAACCCTCCCACTTTCGCGTTCTTGTCCGCCTGATTGCCCGACAAATTGTCCATTCTGACATCCAACAATACTGCCCGTAATTGGCCTTTCGAGGCTAGTCAAATTAATTGTCTTAACCACATCTCCGAGCCCTTCCCGACAAGTAAGACAATTACCTTTTCTCTTTTAATTGCACTGATAATTGTCGCTTACGTGCAGATATACATTGATTAGCTTCGAAATTGAAACCTGAAATTTATAGGAATCGGAAGATCACTACATCTTAACTTTCACTGATTTTTTGTTTTCTTTTGTTTTTTTCTTTTTTCATAATTAATTTTGTTATAGAGACATTTTTACGCTAATTTAATTTGAAGGTAATTTATACAATGACGAATAAAATTGAGTATCAAATAATATGATGTATCAAATAAGGCTAATAATTAACTCAAAAGTAGTATCAAACATATCACAATTTAATCGATAAAAACTATGTGCACAATGATCCAGAAATAGATGACTTGTTTAATGTTTGCAGATATTCATAGTGTTTATTAGCTAATGGATTTTATTTGGTATTAACTCGATACTAAAAAATTCATTCAATCGTTAATTCTTTTAAATCAACTTTTATGGACAAGCTAAAACGTTATAAACTTATTCATATATTTTAATATTTATTTATAATTATCTATATTTGTTGATTTATTTAATACTGTATATTGTATGGGAGTAGAGTCGTAAATTTTGTATAATATTATCATGTAATAAGTTGTTAATTTCTTTTAATAATAGACGAAATATTTTTAATAATGAACATATTTTTCATATAAAACTGAAAAGAAAAATCAAATGCGCCACATGTTCTAAATGGCTATTATGAAATTTAGAGATGAATTATGTATGGCCATATTTTTAAAAATTCATAGAATGTTATTTATACAAATTTTAACTATATTCAAATATAATTATATTTAATTATGAACGCAAATGCTATGCACATAGCCTTCAATAAATGTGACTTCCTAGTGCTACTATTGAAATAAAAACGCAAAACACAAATGTGTAATAATAAAATGGGAAATATATAATATTTAAGGTATTTGAGGATATGCAAGCCCTTTATATGAGCAAGCAGTTTGCCTAAGTAGAAAGTAACTTTATCAACGCTCCCTGATATTTATAGGTAATTCACCAATCCGTCGCGAGATGCTTACAAAGTCATGGCGCTCTTGTTGGCGCTCGCGCTCCGTCCATTTACCGCAGACCGTAGTAATCTGTAATCGGCAACGGTTGTATGGATACTGTTGGTAGTTTTGGATTTAAGCCTGTAAGCTTATTTGGATTTGACGGGTATTGGCACGGCGGCGGATCGCGGTAGGGAACGTGCGCGATATTTACGATTTACGATTTACGAATTAGGTGATCGAAAAGAACGAGCTAGTGGGAGTCGGAGCCGCGATTAATTGCTAGTGCGTACGTGCGCGTAGAACATTGAAGGTGGGACAGGCCCGAGGATAGGGGGCCCTTGTCGCCTTTAAGGCTCTCCTCCCGATCTCGAATGAGAAATCGAAGTAGCCACCCGTACGAATCGTTGTTGTGTGTGTCTCACTCGAGCGCGGCTAACCGAGAACCAATGCGATGATCTGAGGATCGCGTAAACACGAGCGCGCCCGCTCATCATGACCGTCGACTTCGCCGATTACTTTTGGGTAAGTCCCTGACAGCTTGCCTCTTCGACCTTCTTCTCCTTCGAGGTTAGCTTTTCGAACCTCTTTCCGCGCACTCTTATTTCATTCGCATATTAGTAATTCGAATCACTTTCAGTGATCCTCGACCACCTATATTTTTGTAATCCTAATCACCTCTCACAATCCCGTGCCTTCTACGGGATCTATCCATCTCTCATTTCTCACTCCCTCTCAATTGCACGTACGCGCACACACACATTTATACGCCGAATCAAACGGGAGGGGGAGTAGACACGATATACATTACGTATCTACTTCCTTTTTACATGGAGTCTTTTATTCTATTACTTCCTCATTTTTGTAAGCCAATGCCATTCATGTTCTCTGCATTAACTGTATTTTGATTAGGCCACTATATCCACTTAATTTATCAACCTATTTTAATATTTTAAAATTTTAACCTTGAATTAGCATTTCTTAATACTTGTACATGAACCTTTCAACAGCTGGCATATTAAAATGACAGATTTCCATTCTTAGTTATTTATTTGCAATATAAAATTTAAAGATTGAAATTTAGATAGCGTGTTCAAAGGCATTTTAAACTATCGATTGTCATAATTGACTATAGTTAGGCATTGGTACTAATGTCTAACTAATTGATAATTGGTTGAACAAATAATAAGTAATAAGTATAAATTGCTTCATGTGCAATACGGTCTGTACAATGGTAGATTTATTGAAAGTGAAGTGTCAAAAGTCAAATTGTCCTAATTATGGGATTATATTTAATTAAATCATATTTTTATTGTTATATTTAATTAAATCATATTTTTATTATTATATTTAATTAAATCATATTTTTATTATTATATTTAATTAAATAATATTTTTATTATTATATTTAATTAAAATGATTAAACCAGATTATTAATAATAAAATAAACCCTGTCTTATATGTTAAGAAAATTTTGTTATTTTTAGGGTGAAAAGAATAATGGATTTGATGTATTATATCATAATATGAAACATGGAGTTGTGGCAAGCAAGGAGTTGACAGATTTTTTGAAAGATCGCTCTTTTATTGAAGAAAATAACTATAAACTTTTCAGTAAGGTTGCCAAACAGGCAAGCAATAGCAACAGCACTCAAGGAACATTTGCACCTGTGTGGGCTGCACTTAGAGGTGCAGCAGAGAAACTAGCTGGCTTACATTTGCAATTAACACAAAAAGTAGCTGAACTTATTAAAGATGTATCTAAATATTCCGATGAACTTAATAAAAAGCACAAAGCTGTATGTATTCATTAATATTTTTTTATGTATCAATATTATTAAACTTACTTGCATTTATTTAGGTGCTTTATATAGAATTAATTAAAAAGTCAAGTTGTCAAAACAAATTGTCAGTATTGTAATATAAATAATTTATCTATGAATGTCTTTTAACTTTACAACTGCTATAGTTTTAAGGTATAAAGTTTCAAAATTTATTAATAAATTTTAACAATAAATAATAAAAATTCAAAATATATTGGCTTCATTCATTTTACTAGTATTATTTTGTATTTTTCATTGTTTAAAGCAAATGATTTAACAATTAGTAAAATAGAATTTAAAAATTAATATAATATTATTAAACATTTAAAAAACATTTGGAATAATTAATTCATATTCTAAGAAATTATTAAGCAAATTACTTCTAATAGAAAAATATTTTTTATGATATATTTTCACTTTTACTTTACTCATTAATGCTATCGCAATCCACAGAGGTTTATCTGTATCCGCCCACTGTCAGATTACATCATTTTGATTCAATAATCATTCAACATAAGTGATAATAAAATTTTTGCTATAGAAGCATGTGTTGTAGTAGTATAATTTTTCTCTTTAATTTAGGTAAAAGAAGAAGAATCTTCAACATTAGAAGTCGTTCAAAGTATACAAAGTATTACAATAACCCTTCAAAAAACCAAGGATACATGTTTACAAAGAGGACATGAATTAGAAAAATTAAAAAAAGATAATGCAAGTCAAAGAGAGTTGGAAAAAGCTGAAATTAAATTTAAAAAAGCTCAAGATGATTATAAAACATTGATTGATAAATATACTACAATACGAAATGATTTCGAGACCAAGATGACACAAGCCTGCAGAGTAAAGAAAAAAATTTATATTTTTGTATTTTGTTTTGCTTCTGAATAAAAATAAGTTTAATTTTATGTATAGAGATTCCAAGATGTCGAGGAAACTCATTTAAAAAATATGAAAGAATTTTTAAATACATATGCTGATGTTCTTCAATCAAATCACGAGCAAGTTGGGCAAGTTCATATAGATTTCAAGCGACAATGCCTTGATATGACTGTGGATAAGCTATTAGAACAATTTGTTCAAAGTAAATATACAGGATTTGAAAAACCAGGTATATTTTATTATATTTATATTTTATAAATTTATTGTATTAATCAAATATAATGATTAATATATGTTTTAGGAGTTATTGAATTTGAAGATATCTTAACAACTTTAGCTGAGATAACAAGTCAAACAAGTCAAGATAAGAATACTGATGCACAAAAAGAAATTTCAAAAGGAGCGAATGGAGAAACTGGTGTTGCGGGTAACTTACTGACTTTAAAAAAAAATCAAGTGATTAAAAGGGAGGGTTTTCTTACTGGCAGGGAAAAATCAAAGATACATGATAAGGAAAAGGAGAAACACAATGAAAGAGATAATGAATATATTCAGGCTCAACAAACTAAAGCCTCTCGTCGTACCACTTCATTGCTCAACCTTTTCATGTCCAACTCCCAGGGTAGGTTTTATTTCAGTTGCATCAATTATCAGTTGCAGCTGCAAATTTTCGATTCTAATAATCATAAATAGTTTTCAAAACTCGGTTACTAATATTAATACATTTTCATACATTCAATACTTGCAATTTTTATTTTATTTTTAACGAGGTTACATATGATATATTATTTTTAAGTTTACACTAAGATTATTTATAATTTTCATTTTCAAAACAGTTTCATGAGACTATTGGCACGTTAGTAGCACGTAAATACACATATACCATAATTATTCCACACTTCGTTATGCTTATGTGTTTGTTACGTTGCTTTCGCGTTATTAATCTAATATTGGTGATGGACGATTAAATTAAAACGTATTTGCAATGGTATTTAAGAATCATTAATTAAACATATTTTTTTTTAAACTGCTACAATTTATAAGAGAACGATAGTATTTCCAAAGATTTTTTAACATAACAATGCAAATTTAAAAGAGATCGCGAGTAAGAGGATCGTGAAGAGAAAAGGGAAAGACAAAGGCAATGAGTGTTGTTTCAGAGAGGCAAAGACAAGCAGGTTCGGGTTCGGCTCCTGTCACTCCTCAGGAAAATTTGTCTCCTGCTGTTCCGACTCCCAGCATCTCCAGGAACCCTCTGAGAGGATCTAAATGTAACTGCTTACATGTTTCATTAGCTTCTAAACAAAAACAAAACCATAAATGCTATCCTATAGTTCTTTAGAACCACGCTTTTACTTCATTTTTCATTTACACTGTTCATTTTGGAAAACTTGTACTTTTACTGATACTAACATAATCAATATTTTTCTGTACCTATGCCTTTGATCTTTTCAATATTCTCAATGTATTAATGCTTTAATAAACACGATACAATTATTAGATACGACTTTATTAAGAATTTACTTGGCTTAGCTATAATTTTATATTTCTAAATTTAAGAAATTTTAATAATTTTATTTAATTACAGAAAATATTTATTTACTAAATTATAATTTTTTGAGAGCAGATGTTGTTACATATTTATATAAATAATACTTCGTATCCAGTTTTGAAATTATATAAAAAACGACCTTAATACTTTTAGATGAAATTATACATAAAATTTGAATTTTTTGTCTTGGTTTACAGTGGTAGTGAATTTCTTAAGACCGTCATTCTGTATTCTTATAAATAATCAACGTATGTATTAATTACAGAATATTCATTAATAGATTCTTATAAATGTATCTTCTAGCTATTTAGAATTGTAGGCTAGCTTACAGTTTATGTTATAAAAAAAGTTGAAAAGCCTCGTTTTTTTATGACATAAAGAAGATGCTTTTTTTCAAGCGAAGATTATTACAGATAATTTTTATATATCTACTATAGTATTCTGGTATTTTGGCGCTTTGCATTTGCAAATTGTTTTTCTAACAATATAATAATATAATGGGTTTTCATTGGACACTGTTTCGCAGTTATTTTTTTAATATACATATATATCATAGTAATCAATCATTGTAAATATTGTTTATAAAGAAATATTTATTTGTGTAATGAATTTCATGTTGTTTGCCAAATAAATTAATTTTCGGAATATGAACATTTACATTGTACCTCAAATGTTTTAAAAAAATGTGTTGTATTCATTTTTTACAATTTATTCTTAGAAACCAATACAGCACATTTTTAAAACGTATGTAAGTGCTTATAAAGTGAATGCTAATATTTCCAATTAAAGAAAGTTTAAAAAATAAAGGATCGATTGCTTTTAAGTTCAATTTCTGTTTGATGTTTTTTGTACAACTTTCTTTACACTTTATTGTAAAAGTCCTGCAACGCGCAGTCTTATATAATTCAGCAAAATGATTGATGTTAGTTGAAGGGAGCTGGACTCGAATAATGTTGATGCACAAGCAAAGAAGTGGCTACTGACGGAGCCTCAGGTGAGCCTTATTTACTGTTATAAAATCACTGCTGGAATGGGCTCATCCTTGATCCTTGTGTATTCATTTATTTTCCAAGTGTAGAGAGTCCAGCCGTCGTAGCGTAATGTGAGTCTTTCAATATCTTTGAATTTTCGTTTTATAAATTTGGTACACACAGATATATTTTTCAATCTTGAAAATGCAACATTGCATAACTAACAAGAAACGAAAAAGGGAAAATATTTATTAGAATCTACAATTGTTAGAAAAACAATTTAGGCTTCAAAATTTTATTTGGTGGAGGTGGTGAGGTGTATTTCTTTTATACTTGACTTATATTAAATAGAATGTTAGTAAGCTTTTTATTTAACGTATTTTTGAAATATACTTTCTTTTTCATTTGCACTACATTAATATTTAAATTACTTTAACTGTTATCATTTTTAAATATTCAAATATTCTTGATTAGTCTTGCAACTCAGAAAGAGATAGTTCAATTAGAAAAAATATAATGCTTACTGGTCATAAATTACAATTTTAACAATTAGAATAACAACATTCACTAATTTCATAATTAAGAAAAAGGTGCACAATTCTATAAATTAATATTATTAATAATTTTTAAAGCTTCTGTTATATAATTTAAATGAATAACTTGATTCGCATTGCGCTAAAATCCCTTCACTTGGAAAGTAAATTTAATATATTGTAAAACAGTAGTATTAGCAATATCTATAGTAAACGTGTTTAAAGCAGTCTGAATGTAAGCTGCTTGGAGTGTGTATGAAAATGAGAAAAGTGTAAAATTTTGATTCTGATTTAATATTACTATTATAGGTGCTTATAAAATCTTACATACTAACTGTCATATTTATAGGGTTTCTTCGAAGCAGGCGCGAAAAAAGGAAGGAGAAAAAAGCAAAAAAGAAGAAGGATTCGGTGGAAACAACCAGCAATAAAGAAGACAAATCTGACCTGTCAGTATTTTTATAGTCAGCAGGCCCAGTAATGTTGTAATTTTACTATTACGTTATGTTGCAATTTATTTTAGTAATACGAGTACTATTACTTTAATAAAGTACGCTATATCTTTTCTTGCTAATTAATTTTTATATTTGTATATAGTTCTTAAAAACATATAATAGATATAAATATATTTTTACGTATTAATAATAGCACCGTGAACACATATATAGATTATTATAATTAAATTTATTATTATATTATAGATATAAAAATTATAATATAATCAAATAATGATTATTCACACAATTGCGGCTCTTATTCATTATATTGTAAGAAATTGATTCGGTATTTAGTTTATTTATTTTATTTTCATATTCTTAAATTGATCATTATAGTAAACACTGGGACTGCTGAAATATTAAGAATGATTTAAAGTAACTAATATTATTTTATTTTACTGTAAAAATCTTGTGCAGAGAGGATAAGGATCAAGACAGTAGAAAATCAGAAACTCCAACGCCAGAAGTTGATGAAGATGGATTTTGTATTAAACCAAAGTCAGATCCTTGGGAGAATGAAAAAGGATTTTATTCAAGTTCAGATACTGATTCGGAAGATGACAGAGAGAGAAAGATACGTGTAGAGATTAAACCTTTGAGTAACGGAGGTGCACCAATGAGCGCTAGTGTTGATGAATTAAGAGCTACAGTTGAGAATCTTTCTTTATCTCCTGCTCCAATGGTAATGATATTGCTAATATTGAATTAAAATTTGAATGTAATAAAGGTGCTGATATTATTATATTTTATATGTGATCATTATTCATGTATTTTAATATCTAATTTGTACAAATATTAATTATATTGGTTTGAAAAAAAATTCGTTTGCCAACGTATATATATATGTGTATAAAATTTAAATACAGTATGAAATTTTGAAATGTTTCCAATTGCTATTTTACGTATAGGGAAGAAGAGGATCAAATACAGATACTGATCATCATATCAAGAGATCACAATCTGTCTCTCAACAATTGGGTGTTAAACCAAGCTCAGATTTATTAAACTTATTTAATCCAAGTAATACACCATCTAGCGCTTCAACTCCAACAGGTAGCCATCCATATGCCCCACTCCAGAGTCCTCCAGGACTTTCTTCGTCTCCAATTCCAACGATGCTTCCTCCACCTCAATCAGCACCACCACATGCACGATTTCCAGGTAAATTTATTACTCATTTCCTAAGAACAAACTTAATTCTTTACTTATAAGAAAATAACTAAAGATTTTTAAATACTTGCAGAAGGAGATTTGTTTTCTGAGCTGAATGACGTGACACCAGCTTTACCTCCGAAGCAATCAGCAACGCCAACGGGATCAATTATAATACCCCGCCCCCCATCACGAAGAGGAGACGCTATAACAAGAGGTAGAATGTCTCCAGCTACGATATCGAGAGCAGACAGTGTTGCTAGTCTAGAATTTCGCACAGCTGGTGTTGGTGTTGGTTCTTCTAGAGGTTTGTTTAATTGTTGTTTGTAATCTTTAATATAATTTTTATTTAAACAATATTTAGTTTATTTGGAAAAATTGTATTTTAGGTCCTTCTCCATTAACTATTGGCTTAGCTGATACAATACCATTAGCAGTAGCCTTTCACGAAATCATTCACTCATATTTTCGAGGTAGTGATGAGACTCGCTGTCAAGTTAAACTATGTGGCGATATGATGTTATCTTTTCCTGCTGGAATTGTTGCCGTCCTGGCAAATAATCCGAATCCAGCTAAACTTTCGTTTCGACTTCGAAACAGTAACAGGCTGGAAAGATTAGTTCCAAATAGTCAGTTAATCAGCATGTAAGGGTTTTATAAAAAAAATTGTGTTTTTGTCATTAAAATTATACAAATTTAAAAAAAAAAATTTTCTTGTGCAATTAATATGAATATTCAAAGTTTGAAATTATGATATTAAAAGAAGTTAATTAGTATATTATTTTACCGACTTTTAAAATTTATTATATAATAAATAATGCATTTTCATCTTATGGTTTTTTTTATAATCTAAACAGGGATGTGACTCAAGTAACGACTGACAGTACACTTTTTGAATTTAATATGAGTGCCTTAACTGCATTATTGCGACGACAAGCCGATCAGAATCCGGTCGCTTCATATTTTAACGTAGATATTCTAAAATACCAAATCAAGATAAAAGAGGGTGCGGGTTCTTGTCCCTTTCAAATAGTCGCTTATTGGAAATGCAATCCATCTCATACAGATCTTAAGGTATAATAAATAATGATTATGCAGCGAGAGTAAAAAATATTATTTTAACGTTATAATAATAAATGTAACGTTACAGGTTGACTATAAATATAATAGTCGAGCAATGGGATCACCTACTCCCCTATTAAATGTACAAGTTTCGGTACCTATAGACGGTGGTTTTAAGACTGTTCAGAGTAAACCAAATGCACAATGGTTACCAGATACAAATCGCCTTCTTTGGAAATTTACTGAACTTTCGCAACATACGGAAGGAGCTGGTATTGGCTCGCTTAAAGCCCGTGTTGAACTTTCTCGAGGTCCAGGAAGTCAAGGAACCATTTTCACACAATTCAACTGTGAAGGGACTACTTTATCTGGTGTTGAGTTCGATTTGGCAGGCCCTGGTTATCGAGTTAGTTTAATTAAAAAAAGATACGTATCTGGTAAGTATTTTACTCATAAATCTAACTGAAATTATTGTTTAATCGCTCATCATTAATGAATGTCAATGTATTTATTTTTAGATAAAATAGGAAAATTATTAAATTATTACAATCACTTATTTTATTTCATAATTAATGTAATAAAAATTATTGCTAATACACAAATATTCTTATGTTTTTAATAATTTCGTTTTAAAATTTTTAATTATACTTTTTATTTTAGTCCTATAAAATTTGTCATTTTTTGATAAATGTTGAGATAATGAAATACTGATGAAATATAAATAATAGCTTTATTTTTACTATTGTTACAAATAAAATTTTTTATATATCAGCAGCTAGAAAGTCTGAATAAATTTGGAAAATCAGTTTTTATTAGCAGCATACTTACTTACAGTTAGGAAGAATATTTTCTGTATAATATATAATATATAATATATAATATAACGGTTAGAAAAGCTTAAAATTAAGAGATTATAGAAAGATATTTTTGGATTGACCTATTAACTGGAATGTGTCGATCGAAAAGTATAGAAGGGTCTATTTAAGATAAATACAGGAATATCATTGTCAGATGTGATCTTGAAATTGCATATGAATAAGTGCGTGCTACAAGTACACATTTAAAAAAAAATTTTAAAGTTTTTGTTTAATAAGATGAGAAAACAATTATAAAAATATTCATAGTAATCGATGTAATATTGATCAAATCATTTGGTAATATTATTAAAAAATTTAAAAAAATAAAATTCTCTCGTTTTATTAATATGGAGTTCACATAAATGACGATATTCTTATTTTTGAAAATATTTAAACCTAACAAACTATGATATTTCTAAATTTACAAATTTTAATCTTTAGATAAACAGTAAATTATGGTAACTTCAACTATAATGAAAATTTTTAATTCAGTACACATCTTCGTGCATATTGGTTCTATAAGCTATAATAAAAATATTCTTATCTAAATTTTCATTTGTGAGTTTTCTAAATTTAAAGAATAAATTCTATTTATGATCATATAATAGTCTTCATTTCTGTATTACAGAGATTTGTAATAATGTTATACAGTGCTTTAAATATCTATTTTTCATTTTTAACTTTCAATAATTTGTTTTTTATATAAAATATAATTTTTATTATTATATACCTACCTAATATTTATTATTTATCTAACAATATTATAATTTTATGTGATTTTTTTATATAATTTTTGTACAATAAATATTTTATGTATAAGAATACAAAATGTTTGGTGCACATAATTTAAATTGAAAATATATTTGATTCTTCTTGATTTAACTAAATTTAATATTTTTATATCTGTAATAAAATATTATAAAATACCGTATAAAATATAAACTATATAAAATGAAGTAAAATTGACTTGATGAGCAGATATAGAAAAGATCAATAAATTTTATTAACTAAAAAGTTTTTTTTCTTACTACAGGAAAATATCTTTGCGATGGAGATGTCGATTTACGAACTCGTTATGCCGCTCCGCCGACAAATGTTGAATAACTTCAACCAAATTCCAAACAGACTTGTACATAATCTTACATATTAAAATTCATTTATGATTACAAAAGATTTGTAATTGACTTTGCCACGTCCACAAAAATTTCTTTTATAAAATTTACAAATGATTATTTATAGTTAATTCTCAAGAGATACACTTCGTGAAGTTTCTTTATACTCAAAAAATAAATTTTCTTTTCAACTAAACTCGTGTTTATTTTTAATAAGTATGAACATTGTTCTTACAAATCAGCTTGTAAGTATAAACTTTGTGATTGAAGTCATATAGGTCTTGAAAGTACGACCTTAAATTTTTTGTAAAAATGTATATTATGCAAAAGATAATAAATTTTTTATATCCTTTAAATAAATGTTAAAGATTTTTACTTTATACACATATATCAGTATAATTAAATTAAAAATATTACGTTTATAAAAATATATATTTATTGAAGTGCCTACTAGTGTTGTTTTAAAATATCGTACATTTAATAAAAAATTAAAATAATTATACTAATAAATAAGAAGCATCTTTGAGTATAAAAATTAATAAGCTTGAGTACAAATTTTAAGACTAATATTTTTTTCAATATTACAATGTAGAGTAAAATTGGTTAGCCTAAATTTCATAATACCAAGAAATAAAATAAAGTCTCTATTAATACTCAATATAATGAAATAGATTGATAAAATGCTGAATTATAATGTATTAAAATAAAATATTTTATTCAATATTACTGATTTTAATCAGTTAAGTCAGCTTATTACGTACGTAATTTGAATAATGTAATTTCAGTCTTTAAGCTTCTTATATATAAATGTGGTAGTTTGTTTCTTATTTCCTTGTATTATTTGTTTTTTCTTTATTTAATAACTTTCTGTCATAACTTCAAATGGGAAAGTATTTTCATAAAGAAAAAACATCAAATTAAAAATATATTTATTTTTATCTTGTAATTTAATATATGGTACAGAGAACTAAAATTTTTGAATTAAAAAATTTAACATGTATGTTTTTGTGGAAATAAAGGCAATATTTAAAAAATTTTAAATGCGTGAAATTTTATTAAATCAAAGTATTTTCTTATATTATGTAGGACATTATACATTCATAATAATTATACTTCCATATACTTCCGGCAAAAGTAACCAAATAGTCGTGTTTTCCTTTTCAATTCATTATATAACTAAATATTCAAACAAACAAAAAATTATAGTGAAAGAAAATCCATCGATTTGTGATATTAAAAAGAGAAAACATTTATCACATTTTTGTGCTGATACACATTTTGAGCTACCATCTACTAAGGGATCATATTTGTATACATAGAGATAATAGCAACTTGAAATACAAATGTGTACAATGATTATTTGACATACTTGATAAAGTATGAAACGACGTAATCAATTTTTTTATAGTTTCTAATTTAGTGTCTTCTAAGGTCATTTTTAATAGAAAAATTAATTACCTCGTATTTTAGAGACGAAGTAACAAAAACATTTTTATTTTTTGTTTAATATTAATTGAAAATGTAATTTGACAAAAAACGAATTTTCATAATATAATCAACAGAGTATATGGTGTATATTGTCGACATGCCCAGACTCTTATAAAGGAATGAATCACAGTTACAGACCAGAAATGTTGATCGCTGAAAGAATTCTGCATCAAAAGTCTTATGTTTTGAATTGATCAACTCGTTTTTCAATAAATTTTAATTTGAAAGTAAATGCACAAGCATAAACTAAGTATATAAGTATACAACATTATGCGCATCAATAACGTTAATATTAAGTATTTAAACAACACACATGGAGAAAAATGTACAAACAAGGAACACATTGACTAAAAATCCTTATTCATTATAAAACGTGTATGATTATCAT
This sequence comes from Ceratosolen corneri, assembly GCA_030522565.1. Taxonomy (NCBI): domain Eukaryota; kingdom Metazoa; phylum Arthropoda; class Insecta; order Hymenoptera; family Agaonidae; genus Ceratosolen; species Ceratosolen corneri. Next base: position 32,311 of record JAPYYT010000593.1, read on the forward strand.
ACAAAAAAACTATAATGCATTTAAGTTCGTGATTATGTTTGTAAATTAATGGTAGTATCATTCATTTTTAAAATTACTAAAGCTATTTAATATTAGTGAGGAAATCCAAAAGATACAGTAGCTAGACAGTTGAAAATGTGGGTCACACTATTTTGTTTACCTACAATATTATTATTTTATAACATGACTTATTACAGCAAATTCTTTAACACAATGCTAATACAAGACTCACTAATTATTTTAATAATTCTTAAGAGAATAAATTCACTTGCATAAAAATTGTATACAGTGTTATATAATTTTTTTATTGTGATACTTTTTTGTTTTTATTATAAACAGATTTGTTAAGTGAATTTTATATATATGTTTTTCACAATTTATTTGCATTAACAGTATCTAATTATGTGTAGCTAAATAAAAACCTGTATGGTGGAAATCGAGATTAAATTGATTAAGTATTTGACAATCATCACATTTGTTTGATTGGCACGAAATTCGATCAAAAATTAAGAAAATTATTAGTGTGATTAATAATAAGAGACATACATTGAGATCACAAATACTGCAGTATAATTAAGCAGTAGTATTGTTAGTTACTGAAACTCTGCATAATGTGATTTTTAACTACAGAATACTATTTTTTCTTATTTATCCTAATTATTTGCTTTTAATGGATACACATGTATACACACATGTATACACACATTCACGCACACACAATATACGTATAGTGATATCGATGCTCAATCGATTTTAAAAGCTTGCATAAAACAGAGAAGTGACGTTAGCGAAATTCTCGAAATAAAATTTTTATGAGGCAGTGATACTCCAATAAGAGCAAACTTTATTTTACTGTCAAGAATTTTCATGGCGCTTCTACATCTTTTAAAAGCATAATAAGTTGCTTTATTGTAAATAATTAAAAAAATTTTATTAGTAAATAAATATATACAGAAAATAGAAATAAAATAGAAGCAAGTCAAAGTCGTGATGAAAATAAGATTCAAAAAGAATCGTAAGTGCTGTTATTACTTTCATTACATGTATAGGTTTGTTTTTGTTTAATTTTTATTTTTATCACTTGCGATTAAATTAGTCGCATTATTATTCAGTACGGAATCCGATTATTGCCAATAAAATATCCTTCTTGAAAAGAAAAATATCCGATTGTCTTTACAAAGCCGTTATTATGAAACACTCATAAACGAAAATATCGTATAATATTTGCACAGTTTCAGCCATGAATAACAAAGATTAAAAGAAAAAAAAAAAAAAAACCAATGAAGAAAACAAATAAAATGCCATAAATAAAAAATAATGGCTAAGAAAGTCATATAGTTAATTATATTTGATATCGAAGGAAGGACTGTGAACTTCAGACTTTGATAAACTCGCTGTATCCGTAGTCTCAGAGGTTCTCGCAGTTTCAAACTTCCGATGAATTTCGTAACCATCGCAGAGAGATTCATCTTGGATTTGTTTGACGAGCTTGTTCACGAGCTCGGTAGTTTTACCAGTGGTGGCTTCGATTAGTTCTTTCATCGAGCCCTCTTCACTCTTGCTGCTAGTTGGTGAGTCTTTCTCTTCGGCTATCCTCGGTAGTTGGCTCGAATTAGGCAAGCTCATGGCAACGCTTGCAATGTTGATTGAGATGCCGTGGCTGAGTTTAGCGTAATCAGTTCCGAGACTCTTCTGTTGTTCCATTGGGGGCTTCTTATCGAGTTTTGGTACTTCTTCTTTACCGTCAGCGCCATCGTCTGAACTCTCTGGATATGTACTTTGGGCAATGGTCATTCGTGGCGTTACCTTCACTACGCTGTTTGCCAATGGCGAAATCGAGGTTTTGATCTCGGCTGAGCGTGGATGAAGTCTATCAGGGCTAAGGGCACGTCGAAGTAAGGGTGAGCCTGGTTCCGCTGATTTGGGCCGCCCGTACGTTTTTTTCTGGCTATTGGGTGTTGACAAGGAGGCACCTGTATCCAAATAAAGTAACCATTAATCTTCAGTCGAATGTACACGTGCTAAGATAGCAACTGCGGTGACAAACCTGGACTGTACGACTGGGTGGTATTGGAACTACCCGGCTGGTGTCCAGTAGGGAATGCAAGTGGACTAGGACTGCGCGTTGGACTCGCCGGGATCGGCGAGGGACTCGGTGTCCTTGCAAGTGGTGAGAGAGGAATGTGCCCAACTGATTTCCTTCGGTTCGGTGAGTGGATATTTTTTGCAGCGGTATGCAACTTGTGCTTGAGTCCATGTAATGTACTTGGCCTCTGATAGTGAGCCTGACTGCCCAGATTGCTGCCACTGCCATTGCCACTGCCACTGTTTCTGCCACTGTTTCCGCCACTGCCTCCAACAGAACCACTCGAATTTGGTGACGATGAGTTGGAGCTCGAACAAGGGCTCACGATACCTATTTATTATTTTGGGTTACGTCAAGAACATCGGAGCTATTTCTTTGAAGTATTAGTTTTTGGGCAAAGGTCAATTTTAAAAGGACAATTTTAAACCGTAAGTTACGTACTAGTTGAATGATAAGTTTCAGAGCTAGGACGGTTCATCGATGGGGACGGACTGAAATAAGGTGGGCTTTCCAGTTGTTGTTGTTGTTGTTGTTGTTGTTGTTGTTGTTGTTGCTGGTGCTGCTGTTGTTGTTGGACCGAGCGTGCAAACGATTGGAAGGAGCGAGTTGGAGTTATCATCGACGGAGAACATATGCCCGCTGCCATCTGAAATAATATTTATGGTGCAGTATCAAGATGCTATTCAAGCAACCAACATAAACGATATTTTACTGGTATCCTTAAACATTATATTATTTGTTTTGAATGCTAAAATAATTAGATGTATAAAGCAAATGTTGGGAAAAACAAAAATAAAAAAGCGTACCATAAGAGGTGGTTTACTGTCACTGGGTAGAATGGGTGCTGACAAAGGACAACTGATACTTAATGGCTGCAATAAGACAAAATAAAAATGTGCTTATAGTTATGGTTTTGAGGAATTTGCATGATGATGAGTCGAATAAAAATTTATGCTATCGTTGGAATATCTTTTTCTAGTACCTGTTGATTAAATTTTGAATTCATACCTGTTGCATTTCAACGCTAGCTCTTTTCGAACTTATTTTTCGAAAGAGTGAAGTCTTGCGTTTCTTGTCAGTATGATCTCGCTTCTGCTTTCTCTGACGTTGATGCAGTGTACGCCTTGCCATTTTACTTTGAGCAGGTTCGCGCTTACGACCTCCTGTTTTAATACTCGTATTTTCTAGCGGCGTACTTCGAAGCGTTACGTGATCTCCGCCACTCAACATCAATTGAAGTACTTGAGTGTGATATAAACCTTGGACTGGCTCACCATTTATATGAGTTATCAGATCGCCAGGTCTTAAACCAGCTTCAAATGCAGGACTGGATTGGTCAACAGCCTGTAATCAAATATTCATTCGTTAAGATTTTCACCATTTGCCTTTCTATTATCATACTGTAAGAAAATTGCGACTTTAACCATAACCAGGTGATGCATTGTGTAAAAGTCACTATCTCCGTAATACACCCTTATTGTATGCACAGTAAATCCAAATCCACATGGACCTCTTCTTATAATTATAGGAGGTTTTAAACTTGTCACTAAAGGACTTAATTCTCGACAGGGTGATGTATCTCGAGATGAAGCTGTCGAGGAACCACCTGGAGATTCGATTGCCTGACTCGAAGACGTAGATGGATCGACTAATTTTACAATAACATTTAAAAATTATTTTGTTATTAATATTATTATTTAAAATTAAAAATAACAAAACGCACACGAAAATTCACCAGTAGGTATAACCAATGAAAGACCACTGGTAGAGGCAGATTTAATAACGGAGCGTGATTTTTGTTTGCCTGTTGGTAATAATGATAAGGCAGTGAACGATTCAAAAGAGTCGGTACTGGAATTGTGCTTATCATCATCAATTTCTCTATTTGCTACTGTTAAATCAAGCCTGAGAAAATAAAGGATTTTTTTCAAAAACATGTAACTGAATTTTTTGACAATGCTTAAAACTAAATTTTTTTTTTTAGGTAGCATAAATGTTTGATGTTTTTGTGTTAAGAAAAGAAAGCAAAAGCTGCCTACTGCACTGACTCACATGATGTTAGTGTCATCATCGAATGAAATACTGAACCTGGGAAGCTTGTCACGTGAATGACCGTGTCGCTTCCTCTGAATCTGTGGACTGATATCATCCGATTCAGTCTGTGAGCTGTCTGGAGTACTATAATAAATTCCAGAATTTGATTTAGCTCCTGGAGACTTCTTCACTACTATTTGCGGATCTGAACTGTCTGACGTTCCTGAACTAGTTGATTTATTTGGCTCAAATATTTTTGCGTTACCTGGCGGTGTTACATTGACAATAGTATTACTAACGTTGAAGCAATTTCTATTACTTTGCTCAGTAATTTTTTCCGCTGTTTAACAAAAAAATTTTTTAAAAGAATTGACTATAACTACATAATTAATCTATTAATTATTTTACTTAGTTATACATAGTTATATAATTACATTAAAAATATACGGTTATTAAAATATTTCTACCTGAATCATCCAATTTGGATACAGTTTGCGCCATCACGACAGTTGAATTTAATGATAGTTGAGACACAGTTCGTTCAAGCTCTGATCTGAATAATTGTTTTTTTAACGGATCTGTTTCTATATCTACATTCAAATTTGGTGGACGCGTCTGAGAAATCTTGCGAGACTGAGGAGAATACGAAGAGAAGGAACCAAATAACGGAGAATCATCGGTATCATCGGTATCATCTCCTACATCGTGATTATATCGATCCATACGTGCTAGAAAAGTAATTTGTATCATTTATTTAATCGTTAATTCTACTAATTGACAGTCCACTTATAAAGACTTACTATCAAAATAACTAGTATCTTCATCGTTTGCTAACTGAGGAACGAATTCGGCTTTTTGCCTAAGAAGGCTATTCCAATTCATTCCATAAAAATATGGATGATCTTTCACTTCGTGTGAGCCTCCTGTTCCTAATCGTTCCCGAGGACTTTGCTGTAATAATGCTGTTATTACACTTTTTGCTTCTAATTGAACAGACCAATCTTCTTCGTCTGGCCATTCAATATCATCTAGAAATTAATTATTTTTAGAATATTTTAGATATCTTTAATATAAAAAAAAATGAAAATGTCTTCACCATTTACAGTATGTGCAAACAGTTCTTCCGGGGTTTCTCCAAAAAATGGAACGCAACCAATAAGAAATTCATACAATATGATTCCCATTGACCACCAATCAACTGGTTTGCCATAACCTTGACGTAGAATAACTTCAGGAGCAATATATTCGGGTGTACCGAAAACTTGTTTATCCGAAAACTGTCTAGTATCCTTTTCGATATATCCTTCATATAAGTTTGTAGCAACTAAAAATATTTTTTTATTGACATAATATTATATTGAGCACATACAAAATGATTACATAATATTTAATAAGTCATTAAATACATACGCGACATCAGACCCATCTTACTTAAGCCAAAATCTGTGAGTTTAATATGACCCAATGCTGTAATGAGCAGACTAAAAAAAATACCGAAAAAGAGATTATTTAAAATGGAAAATAATTTAAATATTTCAAAATAAATAGAAAACATCAAGCCTTTACTTACTTATCAGGTTTCAAATCACGATGAACGATTCCGTAGCTATGAAGATACTCTACAGCAAGAACAGTTTCAGCAAAATAAAATCTTGCCATATCAGGTGGTAATGGACCAATATTTTTTAATAGATTTGCACAATCTCCACCTTCTACATATTCCATCACTAAGCATAAGTGTTTCTGTAAATTGTTTTTTTTTTTTTTGTTATAATAAATCCCTCATAAAATATAAATTAAATTTACCTACTTTTGTTTCAAAGCTACAGTACATGGATACTACAAATGGGTTGTCGGTAAAGCTCATAATATCACGCTCGGCGAATACTTGTTCAACTTGATTTCGAAGCATTAAATTGTTTTTATTAATTTTTTTCATAGCAAATCGCTGTCTTGTTAATTTTTCCTTGACTAAGTAAACGGCCCCATATGCACCATTACTGATTAATTTCATTATCTCATAATCGCTTTCGCACGGAACTCGCTGCTGTAATTTCTCCTCCTCTTGGTTATTAGGACTTGATGCGGCTAAATGTAGGTTGCGAACGCTAGAACTTACCGAATCTTCAATTTTGTTCATTTCTTCTTGCAATTCTACATTAAATAAAAAATAAAAATAAATTTTTACAATAGACTTAAAAATTACAATATTAAAAGTTCTCGTAAATGCCTATATATATATATATATTTAATGTGACTTGCCCGAAATTGGATCACGATTCAAGGATAATTTATTTATTATATACTGTGGAATATCCTTTTCTATTCCAATTGTTATTTTTGCTTGGCCTTCAGCTTGTTCAAGAAGGTGATAAAATTCCTCAGGATCAAACTCGAGGCACTCGAGTAAGCGAGCAGGGCGTGAAATAATTAAAAGAAGCTTTTTTATAAGACCTGTCAATCGTGTCGCTGCTTCCAATGATTTGTCTTTAGTCTATAAATGGATGAATAATTATTACAATAATATAACTTATTACAACACACAAGAAGATAAAAATTAAGGTTCAACCTCTATTAAAAGATGTTCCAGATTTTCACTCATTTCATAAAAGTACCTAGTTGTAATGAGTTTCTCTTGTGACTTTTTTAAGCAATCGCGAGCCATTTCGATCACTTGATGATGAACGAATCGCAATATTGGTAAGGAATCTTGAGTCATTTGAGCGACTGCTTCGAATTCGTCAATATCCTTGTTTTCATTGATGAAATTTGTTAAGCGCTCTTCCATTTGTTGCGTTGCCTAAAATATCCAATAATTGATACTTATTTTGTAATTTGAACTGCTTTAAGGTAATTGATATTCGAACCGGATAAGATTCTCTTTCAGAACGAATAAAGCAAATTTTAACCACATGCAAAATAACATACATGTGCTTAAAATACATATATCTTAGAAGTTCTGAAGTAAAACATAAATACCTTGATTAATCAAGCACAATATCCAAATTTATCAATATTTATTAATATCAATCGAGTAAGATTAAAAATATTAAACTTAAGTTTGTTAATTTTTGTGTAGATTGCTCGGGAGAATAGCAAAACATTTTTTTACTTTCATTAAAATGTCAACAAACAAGTGCGTCGACGTGGATAAAAAAAGACAATACTTCTTCATAGAAAAAATATAGAAAATAAATTAAAAAAGTCAATATAGGTACTGCGTCCATTATTTTTGGAGTAACAAATTGCCAGAACTCCAAAAAAAAAAAAAAAACAAATATATCTTAACTAAATGAACAAAAATAAAATGACGAATAATGATCAAGCACGATGGAGAAAAAGAAGAAAGCTGAAGTATTAGCATATAAGTTAAGACATGCCTTAGGAAAGCGCTCCTTGTACAGGGTGTTCATCATGACGATCTCACTGTCGAGAATAGGTGATCGGCTAGGACTACTGAGGCTCCGAGAGCGGGGTCGATGTAACGGAGACTTGCGTTCAGCCTCTTCATCCAGAGCGTGGGACACGCCGCTGCCAGGAAAACCTGGATGAACCGATGAACAGGGTGTACCAGGTTTGGAGAAGTGACAGGATAACATCCGTAATTCATCTTTCGTTGGAATATTCGGAAGCTGATGAAGTCGCTCTTGGCTCGAACATTGGGACTGCGGACAGAGAGGATTCGGATGTGCAAGAATCTAATATATACGAAATAGAAGGGGAATCAACATACCGATACGTTGCTGGATCCAGGGGTGGTGCCGTATCCACTAGAAGGTAAGCTCGCCACTGACCAACGCCTCCCATCTCCTGAACTGGTCGGAGCCCCGCCAATTCTGCTTTTCATACATCCAACGATTATTTATATTTTTGGGCTTTCGTCTTATGCTAATTATCTATCACGTACTCGAAAAATAATTCAAGAACATGGCAGTGAAATTAATACCTTTTAATTGGAACGAAAGCAAAGTGTGGACTGGATGACATCCTAGGACTCTCCAAGGGACTGCCTACAATTGGGACGAATGCTGGGTTGCAATAAAAATAAAAAATACTATGAATTAAAAATAATATAACCGCATAAAGCAATATAAAGGTGAGGCCAGTTCTTAATCTATTCGGATTTTTAAAACTGTTAATATTGCCAGCGATCATAGTGTTGGCATAAACTACTGAGCCACAATTATGAATGAATAACACTTGCCAAGAAATTTACAAAATTTTGTCACGCTACCAAACTTTAATCAATTGACTTTTCGAGGTTGTTTTATTGAAAGTTTTAAGTTTAAGCCTCCAACTGATTGCAATTTTCTATTAAATCACAAGCATACCTGACAAGGGGGAGTGGCACCGTGGAAGAGTTGGAGATGTTGTTGAAATGAAAGATTTTCTATGGGATGCTTTAGCTGCTCGCCGTGACACGTTTAAATCTCGCTGTAACAGCATAATAGTTGTCATAAGCATTTATTCAATTGCACTTAAGTTTATTATTACAATCAATACTAACCATGTGAATTGAAAGAGATGGTGCTGATTTTCCTATAACGGAATTACGCATACGTACCAAGTTGGAAAGCTCGGAACTTACTGCAAATATTTTATACAACTATAACGATACAAATATTATTTAAACTTAACTAGAAAAGGTTTAAATTCTTTAAAATTGAAGCATGTGTAAAATAAAAAGAAATAATTTTATTAATATATATGTGAAAAGTTTTTCAAATATTATATTCAAAATTACAATCTTAATAAATGATTATTATACAGTGATTATATATTGTTAAAGTTCTAATTTGTTACACGAAGACTTGCTTTTATCATATATTTTTTTGATATTCAATAAAAATCGTTTCAGTAAAAAATGTCTTTAAAGGCTTCTTGTAATATAATAAATATAATAATAGTAAATATAATAAATAATCTTAATAAATATATTAATAAAAATTAAGTCAAACCTGGACGAACTGGAGCTTCTTTACTCTCAACTTTTGATGTCGATATTAGTTTACAAGGTACATCAGCATCCATTTTGTTAGCAACTTGTTCGGTTTCAGGTTGATCAAAAACTAGAACTCGAGCAAAATTGCTGTAGGTACGAAATCGAGGCCTACTTGGTCTATTCTTTGGTTGATCCATGACTTAACAACTTCCTAATAAAACAAGGATTTATTATTATTCTGTAAATATTGTTTCATTGTTTTTAGATGAAAATCTTGGAACTTTTAATTTGTATTTTTAAACTTTAAAGATTTAAACCCAATTAGAAAAATGTAGGCATAAACTTTTGTCATACATTATACGTGTTTTTTAATTAATAGAAACTTAAATTACAATTGCAAATATGATGGATAATTCTTAATACATCGATCTTGAATGTAGATAAAATAAAATCCTCAATTTATTTTTAACAATTATTATTACTAATAAAACATACATTTTCAAAGATTCTAAATTAAATATTAAATCAAAGTTAAAAAGCGTCAAAAATATATATAAAACATAGAATATAGCACATTCATAAGGACGAATCTATTTGTCATACTATTCAAATTAATAAAATAATAATACAGTAATAACATAGAGACTGGCACGTGCGTTATTTGCTTCATATTTTGGCCTCTAATTTTTTCAGTCAATTTAACAATTATTTTTGTTTTCAACGAACTATATCATGTTAGTCATTAATGTTGTATAAATAAATCTCATAATCCTTCTTTACAAAATGATAAACAGAAAATTGGTAATATCTTAAACAATATCAATCGGATTTTGTTAATCAATGTCACTCTCAAAATTAAATATAAACCATTGCCAATGATAGTTATATTCTGACAATCTGTCAGTAACAAGTGACTGCGTTTAATTTGTTTAACGTTTAGATTTTCATGAAATACTAAATAATTTTCATTGCATTTAGAAGCATATATAAAATTTACCTTTTACAGTCTAAACATATCTTTCAGGTGAAATAATTTCAAGTAATGGCAATCAAGTAAATGATAATAAATAATTTCTTCATTATAATTCCAAAAAGATTAACGAAAGTGAATTGAAGATAATAACAAAAATCTAAATTTTAAAGTAAAAAAGCAATGAATTCAACATAGAGGAAATTAAAATAAATCGATTATTTTAAAGCAATAATATTAGAAGTACTAAGTATATGAAATAATGATAGAAATTGTACCGTATTCGTTTTAAATTTATCTTGCAATTTCTTATTTATACTTTTAAAATTAATTGAAATATTTTTAAATATTTTATTTTAAAAAATCAACTAGAAGTATTAAAATGTATATTATACTTTTCCTTGAAAATCTATATATCAATTAAATTTTAGTATATCGATGAGAATTTCATATGGAAGGATTCACAGATGCAATGAATGATGTGAATATAATAATAATAAACATTAACAATGTATTAAATTTAATAACATGTTAATTTATGAAGAAATAGAATAAAATTAAAAACAATAATAAATTGTTAAATTATACTAAAAAAAAAAATAATATATGGAGAATATAATAATCTATAATGACAAGAGAAGTAAAATATATTAGGTATATAGTAATATATGATACTCGAGTGAAGAATATAACTAAAATAAATAATAATAAACACTCTTTTAAATACTTCGAATTATTAATCTTTTACAAATTAAAAAAAAATGTTACATAATATTAACTTTTTTCTTTTTCTATTTTTTCCCTCCACTTTATATATATAAACAATATTAATATTTGTTAATTTATATTTTCTTTAACATAAGCAATTTAATCAATATATTAGATTTTGCATAAAACTAAAATATGAATTTCAATTCTTAGTATATATTATAAATGTAATAATATTTTTAAGTCATTGCCATTTGTTTTGACATTTATCCGTAATTGTTCGAAAATAGCTATCCATCGAATATTCCATTACCTTCTTAGGCTTTTCTCATGTACTGATTTTAAGACTCTACCCGAACAATTTTTATTTAAAATATCACCAATTATAGAATGAAAGGTGTTACCAAAAATATTATATTGGCTCTATATTAAAACTATAGATAGTGTATGTAATTTTATATTCTTCTGTTTTCCAAGAACAAATTTTTTTGTAATACGTAAAGAATCCAATCCTTCTGTTTAAAATAAAATAATTTAAAAATATATTACTTTACAAATTTATTAATACCCGTGTCACATGCTTTGACAGTAAATATGCATTAAATTTTCATATATATTTGTAAGATTTACTCACAATTATCTCTTTATATTACTTAATAGATATTATTTTATAACATGTTTTTAAAATTTTTGTAAATTATTTAATGTACTGTTAATTATTTTATATTAATTATTATATCTAAATTTAAACAAAAACTATATACATAGATAGAATTTTCATTCTCTTTAAAATAAGCGCTAGAAACAGTAATCAGCTAACTGATTGTAAATAAGTAGAAGAAATTGACTTATTAAATTAAATATCATTTAAAGTTAAGAAAAGTACAGTTAATATTTGCCAGATAATGCGTATAGTATGCAAGTATATGCAGATATACAAATGCAAATTCAAAAAATAATGGTGAGGAAACAGGCAATACTACATGTATGTATGTGTATTATATATTCATAGATATGCTATCTGCTATCACACAGACCTATTGTTTTCAACTTCCCTCAATGTTTAAAAGTATTAATTTCATGGCCATAATTTTTATGTTGTCAATAATTATTAATATTATATTAATATTCAAATCAATAAATAATTTAAATTGTACATCAAAATACTATCCAATAAATAAATAAATTAAAAAGCTTCTTTAGTACTTAAATTGCATATACTAATAATAAATGTATATTAAATAATAAAGTTATCAAAAAATATTACAAAAATATTTTTAAAATATGAAAATTATATAGTTAAAAGTTAACAATTTTTAAACAATTTTTTATTTTAAAGGTCTAGATAATGCATGTATATGTAAACTTCAATTATAAAACTGTTTGAAGTGCAAAGTAAAAGAAATTTAACATAAATCATATTTTACTTTTTGATTTAAAATACGAAGAAAAATAGAAGAAAATCATTAAATTATATTTTATTATTTTCGATTACAATAAAACTATAATAATTATTGTGTAATTTCATTTATACTTAGAATAATTATAAGCACAATACAAACATTATATGATTTATAAAATTATAAATGGCTTGATATTAACTTTATTGAATTAATAGTATTATTAATACTAATTATATTGAATACATAACATTTGCGATTAAAATTATTATTATACAGTAATAAAAATTCTAAAAATGTCTCACTTTTCATTTTTCATATTTTTTATCTACTTTTTCTGTTTCATAAAACATGTACACAAATAAGAGATTAATATACTTTCAGTGCATAATAATTTATTATAGCAATAAGTTATGTTTTCATTGCACTTTTGTACTTCCAACAAATTAAAACAAACTCATTTTTATTATTTTATCTAAATTATCATTTCGTACCTTTAAGGAATAAATAATATATATTTTTTATACTTTTATGTATTATATACATCATTTTATTTGCATTCCTATTTCATCTTATCGCTTTATTTAACAAATTATTTATATTTATCATATTTTGAGATTTCTAATATATCCGAATTTTTATCACCAATTATATTATCTAAAGTTATTATTATGTATATTTTACATCGATATGATATCATGTTCGTATACATAATATTTAATTTGATTTCATACAGTTATTTTTTTTATAAAAAAATGGTTAAATTTTATCCGATATAAATGAAAAAAAAGTTAAATGAATTTAAAATTTTATCTAATACTAATAGAAAAAAATAAATTCGAATATCTTAAATAATTATTCGCCATTTTCAATACTTCTCTCTATAAAGTCTCTATACACTTTTTAAATTTTCTTTAAAATTCTTATTTATATATTTTAATTAAAACGTTTTTAATTTACTTAATTACACTAAATATCAATAGTCATAAAATTTGTATAGAATTCGTTGAGACGATGATATGTTTTGGTAGAAAGAAAAATTCGTGTTTAATTATTAGTGATTAATTACGATACAATAAATTAAACAAAGAAATAATAAAGTAAATTTTCTATGTCTGAATTTCGAAATAGCTTTCTGAGCGTTGAAGATTTATAAAATAATGTGGTTCTTATCCCCAAGCAATTATGTGTTAACATTTAATTGACAGGCCAATGAAAAGCTTATGTTATTTATAAACGTTGAAAATCATACCTAGATGAATTAGAAATTAATAGAAAATGTAATTTTTTTTCTTCAAACATTAATTAGCATTTTAAAATAAAACGTATATCCTTTAAAAATATCCATATTCTTGGAAATAAATTTGCTTATTTACAGTAAATGAATATCTTTTTGAGTATAATTAGAAAAATATAAAGAACCTTTACCTATAAAATTTTTACAAAATTATAATAATAAATAATTAGAACGTATAGTTTACATGATTTCCTTTTTTTCATAAATAGTAGGAAATTTTAAAGTATGTGTATGTAACTATATATCCTTGTTGACGTTAACCTAACCTTCTGGATGCGAAATTATGTGTGTCCCAAGTTCCATACCCAGTGTTATCCTTTGGCTTTATACAAATCTTTCATCATCAACGTGGATTTGAATTGCATATGTAAATAACGAAAGATCAATGTTAAACTTTTTACAACAGTTTTGTTAATATTTTTTTCAATCAATAGAAATTTTAAGAATGGTCAATTAAATTATAATTCAATAATCATTATTAGCGCTATCTTTTACATTTATATTCATAATTCGGCAAATAATTAACATATATAAAAATAAGAAATTTTCATCACAAAGAATTATTTGCTAACAAAGTATATCAATAATAATTTAATATTGTTTATAATTTTATTCTCAATTTTAAGAATAATTAAATAGTTAATGCAAATTTTTGAGAAATGAATAATTATATTTTAATATTCATCGTTTGATTTATTAGTGTTCATTAAGGTAATAGTTGATTGAACAATACAGTAACAAAACCAAAATAAAAAATCATAATTCAGCAGTGCAGATCATAACTTAAAAACAGATTCACTGAAATTATATTAGTTGAGATAGATCAAATTACATATAACAACCATCTTTTACATTTCTTTTATTAAAATCTTAGAAATATTTTTAATTTAATTATTATAATTTAATAATTATTATAAGCTTTGTTTAAGCCATAAAAATGAAGTAAATTTATATAATTCTATAATTTTTTTGAATATATATAATTTTATGTTAGTTAAAATTAGATTCTTAAAGTATTATGAATAAAAAATTAAAGTATTATAAGATTATTAAAATATAAGTATTTATTTGTAATCTGATTTTTTAGCTTAACTATCTTTAAATTTACGTTTTAATAAAAATATGTAAAAAAAAGGTTCAATTCTATTATTATTTAGATTTTTTATTTGTATTGATGATTGTTAATTATCTTATGTCTTAGTATTAGTCATCCAAACAATTATCTGATTATTATATATATTATTGAAGATAAGAATTGCAAAATAAAACTTTTTTTTATAATTCATATGCTTTCAATTAAATTGTTATATACTTTATTACCTAAGTTTATTAATTTTACTTTTTATTACAAATTAATTTTTGCTTGTTTTAAAATTATTTATCTTTGATTTGGATAAAAAAACTTATACTACAGGATAGATATATTTTACAAATACCACTTAAATTAAGTTCATATTTATGTAAACATTAATTGAGAATAAAAATTTTGTAATTACTTATAATTTTAAGTTGTATTCAAAGTTTGTTAATTTCATTATGTATTATTTTTCACTAATAAAAATGTTTAATGTATACATTATTTGATTTAGTTTTTCTTTATAATTGAATTCCTTAATAAATTATATTAATATATATTTTTTAATTTAATTGATTTTTAATTAAGTAAAGTCTAACAAAGTCCTGCAATGTGTAAGTGAAAAATTTTTAACCAATTTATTTGGTATTAATTATCTAATTGAAAATAAATTAATTTCGTAAACGATTATATAAATATTTTTATACATTATCAATATTAGTTAATCATAGATTTCAATTATTAGTTTGTCAATCATGTAAAAGAATAGTAAAATTGATACCTTTTGTAATAATTAAGGTTACAAAATCTACTTGTGTTCATTTTTAAATATAAATTGTAAATAAAATAGATAAAACTGTTTATAAAAAACACCAAAGAGATCAAATTTAATAAAAATTTATTTTACTATGATTCTAGAAATTTAAAGTAAAGTCACTATATAAATTTATACTATAAATAATATGTAATGACACACGCACATAAGCAACATGTAATTAATTGAATAGATAGCATTATTTATTTTATTTTATTGATATTTATTGATTATATTACCTCACTTCTTTATTTATGCATTTAAAATTGATACACTATCAGATAAAAATAAATTAGTCGATAAATAAAAAATATATTATTGTAGAATTCAATTTTGTCTTAAAATTACCAAAGTAAAAATTGAATTTTAAAATCAATGTAAAGTACATTTACAATATCGATTTACATTTAAAATACATAAATAATATAAAAGGATTCATGTAAATATTCTGAATTAATCAAAGTCTGAGTAGAAAAAAATTAAGAAAGAAATAGGAAATAATAATAATAATATACATCTTTTAATAGCAAAGAATTTTATATTAAATTAATCTTTAAAAAAAATTTTTAATTCATTTTTGTTTACTTTTTAAATAAGATACCTTAAATGATGGTACTTTGTTTTAAAGAAATAGGTAAAGAAATATTATTTTAATTTTTCAATTTTAATCATTTACATTTTTTTTAAACTCCTTGTATTAATGCTAGCATTACGTTACACGAGTTATTAAAATTATGAAAATTTTATTCTTTAATTGATATATTCGTTTGTTTCCTCTAATGTGAATTTCCACCAGCTCTGACTGAAATTAAGTTTGCGTTGCTCTTCAAAAGTTTG
Organism: Ceratosolen corneri; assembly: GCA_030522565.1. Taxonomy (NCBI): domain Eukaryota; kingdom Metazoa; phylum Arthropoda; class Insecta; order Hymenoptera; family Agaonidae; genus Ceratosolen; species Ceratosolen corneri. The sequence continues at coordinate 48,474 of JAPYYT010000593.1, forward strand.
ATAAAACTATATCATATTATTATTGTTGGCATGGACGCTCGTATGCCGAGCCCCTATGCATTGATATATCGCGATGATAAATTAAAGCGTAAGAAAAACGCTCATTTATAAAGATGCTCACATTTGTTTTGTACGTTATTACAATTGATTTGATTACGGTAAGTTGAGAGATAAATACGTTAATAGAGTCGGCGAAGTGCTGGTCTGCAAAGAAAATCATATTCTCTAGCACAAAACGAATTGTTTTCTTTCGTAACTTCGTCGCAGTTCTCGAGGCAGAGGCACGGGCACGGGTGAGAAAGCGTAGAGACAACACATGGTTGATGTCATGTAAACTACATGCTCACTGCTGAAACGTAAACAGAAGCAATAGAGTCGCGACAGCTATATTCTGGTATTGGCGATGACGAGAGGTTCGTGTCAGCACGTGGATGGCCGTATTCGAGGACGCAACAGACGAAAATGGATCGATCAGACGTTCGACTCACCAGTGAAAAAACTAAATCGCACAAATAATCGACTTGTACGGGACAACTTGGATACGAGCCATAGCGTTGTTCGACGGGGGCGGT
>JAPYYT010000594.1:0-46415 GCA_030522565.1 Ceratosolen corneri
ATGGTCGTACAGACCATCGAAGACCTTTTGATTACAATGCAAGGATAACCCGACCGTTTCAAAATACTGTCAACTCAAAAATATATATGAATTATTACTTTAAAATTCGTTGTTCTTTGGGGACATCTGGCAACCATAAATATAAAAACATTCTAAGTAGAAAAGTAAAGAAACAATATTATTTACTGGACGTCCTTTAATATTCCATTTCGAAATTTCTCGAAAAAAAAAAAAAAGAAACACTAATGTTTGATAATTTGTCTCCTTTTATGTATGGCAAATTAATTGGTCTATATATTAACCATATACAAGTCAATGCCCAAAATATAACCTGTAAATGTATAAAACTGAAATTTATTAATCTTTTATATAATACATTATTAATTTATATTATTTATTATTGCTATACGTCACATTGTCTAATACAATCGAGGTATCCTTTACCTAGCTCTCGTGGACTCAGTTTTACCTGTTCCGACGGCATACTGATAGAGATTTCAACTGCTTGACTGTTGCACTCCCTCATGTTAAGGAGTGTGAATATAATAGGATTGATATCGGTGGTAGAATTGATTGAATCGTTAAAACATGTGTATGTGCTGTTTCTAATTATTTAATAATAAATGTTCTATTGATGGTGTACAGTGGATGGTATAATTATTGTGCGTTGTGTGTGATTGTAGAAATCGTGGATGATCCGTGAGTGGTAATTTGTAAACTGTACAAGAACTGAAGAAAGAACTGTAAAATTAAAGAAGATGGTTTAATCGGTAAGCTAAAAACCTTTTGAAAGTAATAATTTATTTTCCTATTCTATTTTCTTCTTTTACAGTTTCCTCAACTTTATAGTATTTCTGAAATTTTGTTAAATCCTATGGCAATTTCGATATTTACTAATTTTTAATAATTTTATTAAAAAAGTTTTTACACTTAAATTTAAATTATATTTTATACCAAAACTTACATCTTATAATTTTTGTAAATAATTTGTAATAAAAAAATTTATAACTTTTTACATTATCATATATTATTTGCCTTGTGTTCATGGAATTATTTCTATATTGTTATAATTGATATAAATTGTAAATATTATTATAAATAATAAATAATTATAAATGTAAATATAAATATAAAAAAAATTATAAATAATATTAATATAAAAAACTTAAAAAATACATTGATTTTGTAAATATTGGAATAAACCTATTGTTCGGGCGTAACCCCGATTGTGAAATTTCAGATAGTGGAAGGGGAGAGATAGCAGGGAGTAAAATAAGAAAGAAAATTAAGCTAATCCGGATAAAAGGTCGAAAAATGCACGCAATGATATATATAATGAATAAAACAAGAAACGGAAAAAAGGTGTAATGTATATAAATAATAAAACGAGATATAATATAAAGGTGAAAGGCCGCACTGTCGCACTAAACTACGCACTGTCTTAATTATCCGATACAAAACGGCGGCGGTAATGATTTACCGGCGCTTCGGTTGAATCAGCGAGTGGTCATACCGCCCAGCTGGTTTGTAAATCGTATGGCGCTGAAATACTTATATTACGCTATAATGAGCTGTCGCAAGAAAATACAATTTTCGCGTAACGCAGAATGCAATTACCAACGCTAGGCTCCGTTGACCAAGTATTTTGCGATGATTTTAAACCGGTATTGCTACTTGCCTCTTAGTACTGGGCTTGCTTCTGCGCTCCACCCTGGGAGCTCTATCCAGGATGGGAAGGGTGCAACAGCGGGCAAGTAGCACGCTCACAGTGTTGACGAAGCTTCTTTAAATGTATGTCGAGACGTGGCGTCGGCGGCCGCTCGGATGTATGACCACTGCTACGCACGAGACCCTCCCGTGACGGGCGGAAGAAGTAGAAAGGTTCGGAGTAACTTTCTCGATGTCGCGAGCTTGCGGTCCTATTTTATAGCAAGAGAACTAGCTAGGCCGGCGATAGCGGTGGGGGATAACGAATTTTTCCACTAAGCTGAGAGACAAAGAAAAGGACTTAGGGACCGCGTGGGTAAGGGTAAAAGGGGCGAAGGCTGAGACGCTGGCGGGGGAAGCCCTGTTACTAGGCCCGCTACAATTCAAAAGCTCACAACGCTTTTCCTGGAAACACTGGGAGTATAAACAAAGTATGGCAATCGCGAAGTATGAGACGTTCCTATAAACAAAGTATGGCAATCGCGAAGTATGAGACGTTCCAATAGAATAATTAGCAAATAAAAGTCGTGAAACGATCTCCGAATATTATTACAAGAGTCACATTTAAAAGCAAACAAATATTAATAAGCGACGACTCGAGATTCTGTCGGAATCGCGAACAATTTTTTAAATCTAATACTTTATATAATCTAATTATAAATATATATATAAGTACTTAAGACTTTAGTTTATTAAGCATAAAAACCGTTTTTATGTTTTAAATTTTAAAATACTTAAAAAAACGTGTCACGTTCACAAGAATAAAAAATACTCTGCTTTTAAATATCATAAATTATTCAAAGTTCTTTTCTCAAAAAATAACCATACATGATTGTTAAAAACATTTTATTTATATTTTTATAATTTTTGAATATTGAACAAAAATTGTAAGTAATGTAAATTTATTACTAACAATCGTTACTCCTATTTATATTTAACGATAGTTTTATAATATATTTTATTATCATAATGAAACATGGTTTGATTTTAATTACACCGGAATAAGTTTTGTTTCCTAAGATACTCTCCTTTCAATTTTTATAGTACGACAGTGGTATAAAAGTAGTAGCGGATTTGCAATGGAATTTATAAGGTTATTTCATGGTGACTCATTATTTTATTAATAAATTCGTATAGATGTTATAATTAATACACCTTGTAATCGATGTTTTAATGTTACATTATTTCGAATAAGTTGAAAAAGTGTAAGGTTTTTATTTTGCAAAGATTAAAATTGCTAATATATTTAACTTTAAAAAAAAAAAATGTACTTGAATACAAAATTGAAAATATGGTATGAAAATATTTATTAAACTATATACGTAAAATATAAATTATTGAAGTATAGATATTGAATTCATATATTAATAAATAAATATATAATATAAACTAAATGAAACTAATTTAATAGATTAAGATTTTTATCTCTAAATTATATATTAGAAAGCTTAAACAGTTCTTATAACATATAAATAAAGTATTATTTTAAATTATCTTGCATAATTAAATATATCATATTTTTAGTCTCATATAATATTTAAAATACTTTAACAAGGTTATATTCAAATTCTTTAATTAATATATTTTGTTTATTTACAATATTTGATACAATCAACAATGTATTTAATTTTGTAAATTATGTGAATAACATGTTTACTTTATATAACAGAATGTATTAAATACAGAAAAGCAAAATATTCATATGCAACAAAATATTTATTACGTAGGTGGTTTGCATTGTTTACAATTGTCCATTTTTTCATTGAATTCTTCAATTTGTAATGTCATCTCAAAAAAGTTATACTTTTCATGAATATTTTTTGTTGCTGTACGTAATATTGTTTGAGGACTGACTCCAGATTCTAAAAATATATTAATAATAAATTGTATTTCATCAATGCATCTATAAACTAATAAATAACCATTGTAAAGGATTATTAATATTTATATATATTTTAATTCTTTCAATAAATCTCTTTCATGTTTGAATATAGTATGGAAAATAATTACATAATTTAACTAATTTTGACAATTTATTATAGATTTTTATGACATCTTATTTAAATAAAAATCATTCAATAATCCCTTTAATAAAAATTTTTTAAAATAACTTATTAATTATTTTATTTTACATTTTCATAAAAATTATTATTCATATTAATGATTTATTAGAAGTTATATTTTTACAATATATTCTTTTATATGTATATTTAAATTATTTTTTTTATCAACTGTAAATATATAAATATTTTTAAATACCGTCTTAATTTTGTCTACAAATAATTTTGAATATTACAAAATAGATGTTATTTTTAATTAAAAATCATTACATAGTGAATTTAAGTAAAAAATGTTATATAATTAACCGATAATAAATAAATTCAAAATGAAAAAGTTTTTAATTTACATACAAATACAAATTTGATAATATATTATAATTTTTTTTTTTATTTACTATATTTTAAATACTTTTTATATAACATATATGCTAAAGGATGTACTGACTAATAGCAAGATGGGCAGAAATTGCAGTTTTATCCAATGAGAGTGCCCATATTCTCAAATTATGAACTTTTATAACTCCATTGATTTGTGTAAATGTATTTTCCACTTGAGAATAATCAAGTCCTTTTGGAATACCTTCCATTAAAACATTCATAACATCCTTAACAATAGCAATAGTTGTGAGTATCACCAAAATAGAAAATAAGAATGTGCAGATTGGATCTACTATATTCCATGTTGGCTGTGGTTAAATATACATAGTTTTAATTAAAATATTATTGTTATTAAATTATATTAAATTAAATATTGTTAATAAAATAAATTGATTTTTTTAAGATAATTAAAATAAAACTGAAAGAAAACTTATGAAAAAAGTATAACATTGTTTAATTTTATATAAGATCCACAGAAAAGTCATCAAATTATTTATTCATTTGTTATAAAGCCAAGATAAGAATTCTAGTTCAAGAAATATGTCTTACTAGTTTTAAAAATAAGTGTTCAAATTGCACCTAAATTTATTAATGAAATTATATATACAATAAGTATAAAATTAAAAAAAAAGTAATAAAGAAGTAGATGCATAAAATTATAAGCTTATAAATCATTGTAGATTGTATTATAGTAATATATATTTTTATTTTAATATATATAATTTTTATTTATATTTTAGTAATCAGTTTAAATGTGAATCAAATCACATTTTTTTAAAAACTAAAACTGCAGCATTACTTATTTATAAAAATTTTATTTTATCAAAACTATAGAAAAATTAGAATTAACGAATAAAGTAACGAAATAAAATAAACAAGCACTTGTATCTGAATACCTAATCGAGATTTACCATCTCAATTTTGGCAAAGAAGGTTACTCATAATACAGGTAGGATTTTTAAGTGCATCTGTTCCAACAAGGTTAAGGCTATTTTTAAGATCCCAAGTATGATATTCTAATCTATAAAATCAGTATCACAGAAAATTAAATAAAAAAATTAAAAATAAAATTAATTATTGATGGACAATTAGGAATTCATATATATTAAAGTTGAATGGTAACTTAATATAAATTTATCTTAAATCCTATTTATAATTACAAACTTTTTAACTTGATAAAAAATATTTAATGGTTTTATTTAGTTACTTTTAATTATAAATGTAATAGGATATATAAAATATATATATTTATATTTTTACATTGGAAAGAAATCAATAATTTGTATACTACTTTTTCTATGAATACAGTTGAACTTCAAAATGTTTATATAATTTCAATCCATAAATAGAAACATTTTTACAATTTAAATTTTTAAATAAAATGATGCAAGCAATCTACTTACCTTTTCATCCTTAAATATATAATAAAATAAAAAAGGATTTACAATAAAACTAAATTTATTACCACATAATTTAAAAATTAGATGAATATTAATTATAATAAATTACTGAAAGTTCAGATAATTTTAGTTATTAATATATTTTTAACTATTAAATCTAATGAAAAGTGAATAAAACTACAAGTACTACTTATATTAATAATGTGAGAAGTGTAAAACTCGAAAATTAAATTGATTATGAAAAAGAATATATCTTTTCATTTTTTTTTGTATATTATATCAAAAGAAAATTAAAATGCTGACCTATTATTACAGTAAAAATGAAAATTGAGAATCAAGATTATCTAATTCAATTCTTATAAACTTTTAATTTGTGGTATAATTCTTCTATTAAACTGTTAAATAACTAAAAATGGTTATGGTTTATTGTAGGTTGTTATCAATAGGCATTCTACAATTACTTAATTTAATATTTAATACAATTATTTTTAAACTTAATTTAATATAATTTATTCAGCAAACAATTAATTCTTTCTGTGCAATTTGTGCTTGAATTACTATATGAGTTTATAAAATCATTTTATATTTTTAAATGTATATTATTAGAATTCAATGCAAAGATCTATCCAATGAAATCCAAGTAAAAATATTGCAAATTGCAAAAAATTTTTTCTGTATTTCTATTAATCATATGTAATGTTTTTTTATCAGTTATAATGAAAAATTTTTTTTATATTCTATGAAATAAATAATATAAGATATAGATCAACTTTATAAACAAAAATAGAACACTTGATATTCAATTTGACTTTATTCACAAAAGACACTGGCGCAATAAAATTACTTAATCCATTGGCCTATAATGCAAATCATAGGTTGAAACTGAAATAAAATACTAAATCTTATTCTCAGGTTCAGATATAACATATATTTAATATACTAATAATTTGATATTATTAAGGAATTAATTGAAAAAAACAAAAAACAATTGAAAAATATTAGTACAAACCTTTATTAGAAAAGAATATTGTAAACAGTTGGATATATACTTAGGATAAAGTTTTTATACCACAATATAAAATTTTCATGGTAATATTTAATTAATAAAATTCTAAAGGTATAGCAGTAAATTATATTTTCTCAATATATTTCTAATTTCAAGAATAAATATAGGGTTTTATGAATCATAGAAAAGATGCTCTTTTCCTAAGCTAGCCAAATCACATTTATAAAAAAAATTGAAGAATAGAATAGTTCAAAGTAGGAATTGTTGTATCACCTCCTTTGTTCTTCACAATTGTCTTCAGGGACTAGATAGCAGAGATGACTTCGGATAAAGAAATTTGCATTATATAAGAATATTGAAAGAAAAACTGAAGCACATTTCATAGTTTTTGATGAATCATCTGGTGTAAAAGATATCCAAATATTTTAGGAACAATAACAAATAAACTATAAAAGTAATATTCCTATTCATAATTTTAATGAAATATAAATTGCTTAAAAATTTAGTATTATAAATCTTTAAAAAATATTTACAATTAAATCTATAGATATAAATATATATAGATATAATTATAAAATGTTATAAAAAAAATAAATATCTGTATTAAACAAAATAAAATATAATATATTAAGTACCAATGAATTCAGTCAATGAAATAATAGAAAATTTTGGTACAAATACATAAAGATTTTTTTATTTATATTTATCTTGCATCTTTATTATTATGTGTCAAATTATAAAAATATATAAATTATATAATAATTAATTAATACAAGGATACCTTAAAGTAGATGACAAGTGCAGCAACAAAAACTCCGGTGCTCTGGATGAAGTCACCAAGAACATGGACAAAGGCTGCTCTGACATTGATATTATTTTCATAATCGTGTTTATCAATCATGTTGACTAAACCTTCTTCTCCATTTTTATTTATAATTTTATTCATTTTCGTTTCAATTATATTCTTTTCTCCTTGATTATGATCATGGTTGTATCTATAACTGTGGTTGTGACTGTGTCCACCATGACCATGTTGATGAAGCGTCATTCCCATTCTAACATGTGCATATATGACCATGCATGTGTGTAATTTGGAAATCGTATATATCATTTTCAATGAAATTAGTAAAAAAAAATTAAATTTATAATAAATAATTATGATAATATATAAAGATTAAGGCATTTTATTTTTTCTAAATTCTCTAATTAAGTATTTTATACAAAAGTCAATTATTTTAATAAATTTATTAAAGCAGGTATAATTGATTTTCTCAACAAATGCAGTATTGTACATGTAAATTATGTACACATTAATCAAAAATATAATTTATCAGTTCATTTTAATTTTAAACTTTTTATAAACAATAGTTTTTCCAATACTTCAGTATAATATGTTAATAATTAAATAATTTAAAATGTCTTATACACTAATAACGTATAATAATTGATATCTTAAAAACATTGTTGAACAGTGTTGACAATTGATCTTTACTTATTTATTTTGATTTCCTGTTTGTGTAAAATTTTCTTGAATATAAAATGATGTTGATTCTGAAGTACTTTAAAACAGAATAATTTTTATTATAAAGCTATTTTAAAAAAATTTTAGAAACTTAAATGTAAATACAAGACTATTAGTAATATGCAAAGATTAATCTATTTTATTCAGTCGAAAACTTGTATTAGCATACTTTGGAAATTGCTAAAATAGTATTGCTTCATAATGTTTGAATAAATTTTTTATTATTTTAATTTACATTAACAATTTATTTCAATTTTTAAAACATTAATTTCTTTAAAAAAAGAGAAAATTAAATAAATACTATTTTTAGCAATAGCATGGATGACAGTAATTGAAAAAAATTAAACTTTTTTATAATGCAATAATCTATGAACTTACATTGATTTTACACAGATTTGGTAAAGAAAATTTTGTTTATATTATTCTTTTACAAATTGGTTGTGCAAATTATAAATAAATCAATACAATTAAGATTACTGTTTGAACATGATTGTTTAGAATTTTGTGTATTAATGAATTTTTCGTTGATATTGTTCTTTATTATAATATAATCTACTTATGTGAAAATAATTTAGAGTATAATGAATTTTATAATCGAAAATATATTTATATTTATTTTTTTCTTTCCCTAACCTCAATTTTCTTTAAAGATTTTATTACCTGTATTTTATTAAAAACTCTTATTTTTAAACTTTTATACACAAAATACAGAAAAACTTTCAAAGAAAGAAAAACTAATAACTAATAGTAATCTTGAAAATATTATACTTTTATATTCATTTTTTAAATATCAAGATTATATTAAAATATAAATTTGATATATTTAGAAAATTTTTAAATAAATTAAAAAATAAAATTATTTAAATACTACTTACATTAAATTAATGGCAACTCCAACTGCAGAAGTGATTAACATAATCGAAGCATCGAGTTCGAAATTCTTATTGATTGTTCGTTCTATCGCAAGAAAAAAGAGGATTCCCGTAACTACCCATATTAATAAAACTGATGTCAAAGCTCCTATAACCTGTAAAATAAATAATATTTATTGCTAGATAAATTATAAATAATATTAACAATAATAAATAATATTTATTGCTAGATAAATTATAAATAATATTAACAATAATAAATAATATTTATTGCTAGATAAATTATTTGTATATATTTCGCTGTATCATGGATGAATATAACAGATATTAATGAGATGTTTATTATAAAAATTTTATCAGGATCCAATTTCATAATAAATATTGTCAATTATATTCTTACATAATATTCATAAATGTTAACTATAATTGTTTTAATTAATAAAATATTTTCAAATAAAGCAATAAGATATTTATATTATTTATTAATAATAGTTCTGTTATTAAAGTAATAAAAATGTACTTCTGCTCGATACCATCCAAAAGGCATTTTTTTAGTTGGAGGTCTATTCGATACCCATATCGAAAATAACGAAATCATAAATGATGCAAAATCTGTAAGTAAATGAGCCGCATCTGTTGCAATTGCTAAACTATTTGACCATATTCCTCCTGTAATATTTATCTTATTAATTTCAAGGAAAATAAGATGAAATTTAATTCAAGTTTTATAGACAATTAATTTCTCACCCACTATTTCCATTATCATAAATATCACACATAATACACTGACGATAGTTAACTTCCTTCTAGCTGTTTTGTCAATTTCCTCGTTTCTCTCCATATGACAATGGTCCTCGACTAAAATATAATAAATATTAATTATATATTTTTATGAAATTATTATAGTGTAATCAGATATTATGTCCATATTACTGTAAAATACATTTTAAACTATTATCACTTAATAATCAATAATCTATACAAAGGTAGGCTTATCAAATGGATTAAATAGTATTAAAAAAATGTTTCGTGAGATTTTACGATAGAAATTTTTTTACTAACAATATGTAGAATTTTGTCTATAATCAATAAATACACGTTCTTCTTCAGGTCCACCTTTGAGAAGTGTACAGCATCCAGATAATTTCCCGTGTACACAGAAAATAACTTTTTTCATAGAAGGATTTTTATTATCAATTTCATTATTATTTGATAAAATAGTTGTTCCATAGCTAAAGGCTGCTTTATCTTGGAATCTATAAGAAGAAATAATCTATTATTTTATATAATAAATTGTGATATTTCCTATTTTTATTAATTTTTAAAGTTATATTTACATTTAAAAAAATATTTTTTTTATTTAGTTAGTAGATTTTTAATTCTTAAGAATTGATAAATTATTGGAATATAAAAAATATGTATAAAGTATGTTGCTTTTTTATTTTCTTTAAACTAATGATTGTTTACTGACAATTCTAAATAAAAGTGTTATAGAAAATGAATATCCATATGTATATATGGATTGTTATGTATATATTAAATATATTAATGTATATATGTATATATTAAATATGTTGAAAGATTATTATAATTATTTTTCCTTTGATTCAATAAATAATATTTACAAAACAATTAGATTCATTTGTTTAAACTTGGTATTCTCTTTATTTTCAAAAGTTGCATCACCAAGAATGTATCATAGAGAATTTCTTTATGTAGCATTCTGTTTTATTATATGTCTGTAAATAATACAAATACCCGAAAAGTAACCATTAATAGTTAATAGAAAAAAGCGTCAAAATTTCGTAAAAAACCAATGAGAAAAATAATCGTATAGAAATGAAATTGTTATTATTCAACATTAAAGTAATAATATAATGGAATATGTTTTAATTAGGGATAATCAAAAGAAGAAAGAAACATCTTGTTATTTAGCTGTTACAAAATTATCAAATAACAATAAAGGAATATAAAAATAAAACGATGGTTCCTAAACAAAAGGAAATAAAATTAATTTAAATTGTCATCTAGAAAAAATGCAAACCCAGCGAATAGAAAATATCAATTGATAGCAATGTAGATATAATTATCACAATCAACAGTAACAGAGCTTTTAGGCACACAATATTTAAATGTAAAGATCAAATTGAAAATAGAGGAATCAGATAGAAATTTTAAAGCAATTCAAAGGAATAAATTGACGGTATCATATATTAAAGCATATAAAAGTTTAATATTGGTAATACTATCTGGTTAATACAAACTTTGATTAAATGAATAATAATCTAAAGCATCAGTAAAATATCGAAACACTTCTGATGCTTGTAATTAATTGAACTATAATTTGAATGTTCTGTTAACGCTGTTTCTGTTCTGTTAATGGTTAGTAATTAAAGAAAGATTTAAGAAATTAAATTAAAAAAAAATAAGTAAAAGAAAAAGAAATAAATGATAAAATGCTCGTCAATTTATTTAAGATAGCAAGTTTAGAATCAATAGAAGAATATTTAGAAGTAAGATATATCATCAACAGAAAAAAAGATAATTCTAATGCCAGATTTTCCAATTTATGTTAGAAGACGGACTAAACTCATCGAATTCCTGTCAAATCAAGATAATGGTGTGAATACAAGAATATTATCATCACAATCATGTACATAGACATATGAATGATAATAAATAATCTTTTTGATATTTAAATTATGGCTAATCTAGATAAATGTTTTGAGACTGTCCAAGATAAGAAAATTAAGTAACTAGCGATTAACTTGCTTGAAAACTATTGAAGAAAAAAAGTTGAGGAATTCTACGATTCGTGATCTTTATCGTGAAGTATTTAACTTAGAAGTGGTAATTAAAGAACTCGAATTATCTTCTTGAAGAGATTACATATTATTGTTTTTGTAAACCCGAAGATTAAAGTTAACGTTCTATTCATCAAATTATATGTAGGAATTACTATAAAATATCAAAAAATTTCAAATATTAGGAGATACAATTATTTCAGTCATCAATTTGAAAGGTTGAAGCAACTTCATAGTAGATTTAATTATAAGACATAAGAAGAATATTATAAAATTGAAGTACATCCGACTATATATAAATGTTAATAAATTCTACAAACAAAAAGATATTAAAACGTCTCTTAAGCTTTGTATCTATGATTATATTTTAACGTAAATAAATAAAGAACTATATCGGAAGTGAATATCTCCTTATGATGGTACACGATATAATGGCAGACAGTTTGATAACGTAGAAAAAGTAATTAAACGTATTCCATAAAACATGAAAATAGATTCAATAATTGATAAAGTATAAACAAAAATTTTATTAACAGTTTTTGGTGTCATTATTTTTTTTATTAGCATAATTCATTGAAAATCAGTAATTACCCTTAACAATTAGCCTATTATTCTACATTTAATTATTTCCAAAAAAGACAATGTTTTTCTTATTCAATTCAGGTTAGATGATTTCATTAACTAATAAACACAAATTTAAATATTAATTCATAAAATAGAGACAAGATTCCATATATTAGAGCCAGTAAAACAATGAATAAATAATCTGGAAAATAAAACGGGAATCTTAATTTACAATATATGATAATAATTACGAGACTCTAGACAATATAACATAATATGATATAATATATGTTATATAAATATAACCTTATTACCTCTAAAGGAGCTGTTATAAATTATTGTTTGTAGCAGTTAATATTTTTATAAAATGAATTTTGATAATACTAAAGCTATTTAACTACACAAAAAGATGTAGGCTAGCTAACATATAATTTTGGAAATTTGTAATTAATAATTATGAATTATGAATAAATATAAAATAATAATAATTCATTCATTAATTAAACAATAATTATTAATACTTTTTACGCTAAATAATATTTTTAAAAACTACTACACAAATATTTCAAATAATGTTTGTAAGAAAATGGGTAATTTATGTAGACCAATACAGTGATAGAAAATATTATTATTATTAATATAATTGAATGAAATAATATTTGTAAATAGTATAAGTATATAAATAATACATAAAAAATATCATATACAATATAATAACGACCGACTCTACGAAATACCCAAAAAGCAAATCATCTAGATGCAAAAAGAAAATCACAAACCTTTATAAACAACAAAATAGTATGAAATAAAAAATATATTATTACATATATATAAAATATATATTGCATAGAGTTTAATTATGAATTATTATATTTTAGTTTAATTATGAATATTCATAATTAAATAATTTATAAAGATTTTAAGATTTCAATTTTATAGTATTATTAGTTGTAAACTGTATATAACTGTAAATAGTTACTATGGTTGAAAACCACGGATCGTATGAAACTTCATTATCGATATGAAGTTGTATGAAACATTTATAGATATTATCAAAGCAGATTGAGAAAGCAATATTGATAAACTAACAAAATTATAGACTGACAATCTGAATATAAAAGATTATCAAAAGAACTGATTCTGTAAATCAGTTAAAAAGAAGTAGAAATAAATAATGTAACAAATAAATAATAATAAAACTTAAGAGCAATTCAAAAGTAGATATAAGCAAATCATGAGTTTCTTTATAAAAATTTTTTGATTGCGTTTTAAATACCACTACTTGGTACGAATAGATGTTTTAATTAAAGAAAATAAGTTATAGTCAAAATATAAGAACAAATTAAGGGAATACACTATTATAAATACATAGTAAATATACGATGTTATTATGTTATGATGTTCAATCTAAAATTGAAGAAACTGCATACTGAAATATTTTATATCTTATTTTTTATTTTTTTCTAACAATTTTTCAAACTTCAATAGTGTATATTCAGCACATGATTTTTTAAAAATAGCAACTATTTAATCTGTGGAATAAATTTTAAATACTCGTTTTCATATATTTTTCATTTTATTTAAATAATTATTCATTTATAGTGTTTTAATGAATTCGGAATATTTCATTTTTATTTATATACGTGAATAAAATATTCATATTTGTATTTTAAGTAAACCATTTATATATAACTATATATAAATATATATGCATGAAATATATGATTAAATTATAAAATATATTATATAGTTTATTTAAATTTAGTGGAACTTAATATAATTTGCTTTGATCGTGTGTACACAACCTTGTATTGAGAGATTACAGATCAAGAATCGATCCTGTGATTCTGAAGATCAAAGTGAATCTGATGAGAAGCGCCGAAGCCGCAATACTTAAAGTCTTCACCCCGCTCCTTGCGGGGGAAGACTTTTCTTGCACATCTATGAGAGTGAGAAATTTCGGTGATTGGTTCTTTAAGAGCTCATTATTCAGTTGTCATTGGTACCCTTTGACCGGTAGTATCGACGCCCTTTTAGACGGTGGAGGCATCGAAGCGGCGATCAGCCGCGCGTCGGAGCACCGGATCGGCGCGTAAACCTTGTACCGACGTTTCGGCCCGTGACGTCGCCTGATGTTTACATTATTCAAATTATGCATCTATGTTGTGATAAACAACTCGTATGAAGGTTTTGTCCGTTAATTGTATGACACGCGCCTTGCAGAGCACATGATGGTCATACTGACCATCGACGATCTTTCGAGTACAATGCAAGAATAACTTGACTGTTTCAAATCACTGTCAACTCGAAAATATATATGAAATATCGGAAAATTCGTTGGCTCTTCGGCAACATCTGGCAATCATAAATATAAAAAACATTCAAACCCAAAGTAAACAAACAATATTATTTAGAGATTTTCTCTTTTCTATTCGGTTCTCGAACACCAGTATAAAACTTAATATTATTACTTAACAAATTAACTTGAATATAAATAATTTACATTCACTCTAATAAACAAACAATAATTTATATATTTTACTGATATTTTTGTAATATAATTTTCAGTTTAATTTTCTTTATACATTTTATTAAATTAAAGTGGAATGTATTGATAGAAATAAAACAATATTATACATTAAAAATATGTTTGTTAATCATAACAACTGAATTTTTATTAATAAACATATAAAACTTCATTTGAAAGTAAACCGATTCTTAATATTTTTAATTTTCTGGTAACGTCTATTATTTTATGTATTCTACACAATTTCTTAAAAATTAGTTAAAATAATATGTAATCCTTTATAAAAATCATATTATTATACATTATTTAAATACATTACATAATTGTACATTATTTAAAAATGTAATATAATACAATAATTATAATAATATAACTAATAATATATACGTATTAATCAGTAGAAAAACTTTAATATATTTTGACTTATCTAAAAAGTTTTTACTTGCTATTTTTTATAATTGTAATAAATACCAATTAATAATACAAAAGCGTAACTACATCGATAAGAAAATAATATATGAAATTTAGCATAGAATATATTTACAATACTTTCATATAATTGAAAGATCTAGTTTTAGAATACTATAGAATAATATATTATAATACATAATAACATAAGTTTAAACACAGCATTTAAATCTAATAAAGAAAGAATCGCATTTGCATCCTTATAATTATTATACTACATAAGTAACATTAAGAGTTTAAAATTCATATTAGAATTTTGTCATTTATATATATCGTATAAATATATAAACATATATCATATAAAGTTTTTTTAAAAACTTTTAAATTATAATAAATATTTACATATTCATTAAACATTTATATATCATTTTTTTAATTAATTTTTAATTATATGTTTATGACTGTACTTTTAAATATTATATTACATATATTTGATAACTATTTTATATTTATCAAATTATAAAAATCAAAATCAAATAAATAAAGTGAATATAATATTTATATAATACACAGTAAAAACGCAAATATATTTTCTATGGTTACGATCTATGTTTACAATGAATATCTTACGTCTATGTTTACTAATCCACATATTGAGTAAAACGTGGTTCTCAAGTCTCAATATTGTTTTTAACGACTCCAGAAATTTTAAACAGGGGTTATATCATTAATAAATAATCAGATCGTAAAAATAATGCTACGAATAGGTACCTAATGCTCTACACAAAATAGGACCAAACAGAGTTTTCTGAATTTATTGCCATTTGCCATTTAGTAGTGCTGAATTTGTACGTAAATAGTATCACTCAATCTGCTGATTCTATAATTTTACTCTAGTTAATTAAATCACGTGAATTTGTGTTTATAATTTTTCCAATATTCATATCGTCTCACCAATATAGTGTTACTTGTATCACGATACCAATCTTGCACTAGTTATTTGCTTTGGTATTACTGTGATTAACTAATATACGTATTTTAAATAATACTGATATAATATTATTATACTTAGTACTAGAATTTTAATTCATAACAAACATATTACTGGTAAAATCTTATAATAGTTATATATTTAGTTTTCAACAATTTTTATTTATATAAAATCTGTCAACTTGTTATAAATCCTAAATAGATTACTAGCTTACTAATATTAGTAAAAGAGATATTAATTATTGTAGTTGTACTAATATTCTTATACTAGCTCTACAAAAGTATAAAATACTGTGTTACATTATATACTGAAAGTTTAATATCTAGTTTAATATCTCTTATTAAAATAAAGTATAAAATACTGTGCAATATTATTGTACTAGTTTTACAAAAATATAAAATTCTGTTAGCCCGTAGCAGCTTGCCTATTATTATCAATATAAAATAAACATACAAGATATTTAAAGAAAATTTTTAGCTAAAATTGTCAATAATAAAAATAAAAAGATTAAAGATTCAAATTTTTCGAAATTTTTATAATTTAGAAATTAATTTGTTAAAAATATTAAAAATATTTGTATGTATTTTAAAGTGTAGTTTGTATATATTTAATTTTAATTTTTGAAATATTAATTTATATTTATAGAATAGAAAACCAAATAATCTTCAAAAAGTACTTTTTTATATCTTTCATTATAGCAAACTAAATTTTAAAATTAATAATTAAAAAATTTTTTAAATTAGATGTTTTTAAATATAAATAAAACAGATGAAAATATAATAATAAATATAAAAATGTAAAAATTCATTTATTTAATTATAAAATAATAATATATTTAAAATATTTAAAATTTATATTTATTTAGTATAGGTAACTTTTATTTTTTAAAGTGACTAAATAAATAGCTTTCAAATACGTTTCATGAATATTACAGTGAGAATATTTCACTTTTGATTATATTTCATATTGGATATATTGTTAGAACCTTATTTTTCATTTAAAAATTTCTAAATAAATATTCAAGAAAAAATTGATTTTTATAACACGTTATCCTCAACGATATTATTTTAAAAATTAGCTCATTTTTATTGTATTATATATTAAGTATACGGTATTATAAAAATATACCAAAATTAATTTTATCTTATTCATTAAATATGAAATAATCGAGTCTGCTTCTACAGGTTAATTCATATTAAATAGTTAATTCATATTAAATTCTTATTGCTAGTAAAATTTTTCTTGTTTAGTATTATTATTTACTATAATATAATAGTTATAATATTAGTATAAATAATAGTAATAAAATTGACATTAAACTAGAATTTTAACGAATTAAGTGTATTAAATTAATTACATACATAACATTTTGTATAAAATTATTATTATTATTATAGTTAATTGAAATAAGATCAATATATTTTGTAATAACAGTGATTACATTAATTATTTTTTCATTTATCACAAAGAGAGTCGTTTAAAGTAAATTTAATAAGTAAATTTATAATTTTGTTTAATATAAAATTTTAATTATATTGAATTTAATTCTACACTATATAGAAAGAACAGTTATATATTCTGATCAAAAGAAGAAAATAGTTGATACTATTATTATTTACTTAAATTTATTTAGTAATGTCATTTTAATTTATAAATTTATACTTGGAAAATTATTATAAATTGAAGTTTTTAAAACAAGTTTGTATCATTACTATGCATGAAACTGTTAAACATACAAATAATCTTAATTTTTATGATCTTTTCTTAATACCAATGATTTTACATGTGACAAAATAGTAAAAAAATCCATAATATAATATTGTAAAATTTATTATTCAAAAGGCATGATAATAATTGATTATTATCATTATTTAATATTTTGCGAAAATATTTGAATAAAAGAAAGTTATATTATCAATAAAACAATTATACCACAAGATTACGCAGACTTAAATGAAACATGTATTGTAACAATTTGATACCAATGAATGGTTATATAAAATGCACATAAAAAAATTTTATTTATATTATATTTTTGTTTAAAAAATGTATTTAATTTTTTTTATATTATTATGAATATATATCATATTATTATATCAATATGATATAATACTAAGGTGATTTGAACAATTAAAAATGTTTCTTACTATTTTATGCATTGGTACATTTTATTAAAAAATTAGTTAAATAATGATATTAACTAGTTGATTCTCAGGCAATTTTGAAATAGAGTTACTAGGAACTATTTGCTTTAATTTAAAGATGTATTTATACAAGAAAAATTTCACTTAATAAATAAGTTAATTAAAAAATAAATAATTTTTTTGAAACGCCATTTTTTATGTTATCACAATTTGCTTAAAAACTTGTATAAGTGTTTAAATAGTATAAAATCACGAAAGATAGAAAATAATTATAAGACACACACATACACACACACACAACACATGATAATATAACTGATTAAATTATCCATATATAGTAAATGAAAAATTTTATAGAAGATAATATGCATTCTTACAGTAGTATTAATAAATTGTATATAATTCCAATAATATAATAATATCAATAAAAAATTTTAATAATTTGTTTATTTGGTATTTAATATTTACAAATATATATATTTACATTTCTTGAAAATATTTTTATCACCCTACGAATTATGAAAAAAAAATTATTTTAATAATTATTTATGTATAAGGTATCTTGAAAATAAAGAATTTTAGATAAATTAACAATGTAAAAATGCATTATATATTACTAATATCAAAATAATTTGAGGATTAAAAATCAAAATATATTTTTTAAATTTAATGATGTTTTAGGAAAAAACTAATTGAATTCTCTAATAGTCTTATAAACGATATAAGTTTTTAATCTCAAATTAATTAAAAAAGATATCCATAAAATGTTATTGAGTTTGACAGACTATTAAAATTTTAAATATTATAATTATATTTTAATGTAAAATAAACAATGATAAAATAACTTGATAACTTCATTTGATAATTATTATTTAGTTTGTAGATTTTTTAATAAAATTACTCTTATTATTTAACAATTATATAATTTTATTAAATTTTTACTTCTATTATATTTGAAATCTTATTTTTATTTGTCAAAATTTTCTGCAAAACTTACATTAATTTATAATGTAATTTATGATTAAATTATATATTTGTTCTGTTATATTAACGTGTTTTCGATAAGAATATTTTATCTATTGATAATTTTAGAGTATCTTTTAGAATTTAAAAATATCTAAATTTTTGTAGAAAATAATAATATAAATCTTTATAATCAACTCTATTTTATTTTATAATAATAATAAATTTAAAAAATTATTATAAAAATAAGACCAGTTAATTTGCTGTAATATATCAAAACTTATAACACTTAGAATATATATATATTTTTTATGTATATATAAATTTATATTTAAAAAATAAATATAAATAAAAATTGAATTTAAATATTGTATATAGTTTTATATTATTATAATCAAATGTTATTTATAATTTAATTTGCTTCTACCTTATCAATGAATTTATTTAATTATTATTATTATATTTAAAATAATTGATAAAGAAAATTATTTTTCAATTGTTAATTTATTGTGCAGAAAGTAATATTATTTTAATATTACTAAATAAAATATATGCTTAACATGTGATAAATAAAAAAATTGTGAAACATGATAAATTGAATACCAAATGAACATTAATTTCGTTATATAAATTTAATAAATATTATTTTTCATAAATGAAGATTACAGATAGTACAAGATATAAAAATATTTTGCAAATACATTATATAAAAAAAAATAATACGAAAATAAAATAAAATAATTAATTTTATTTTCTAATAAATATATTATGATGAAAACATTTTAAATCAATAAATGCAACCAATAAAATATTGCACATTTCTTTTATAATTCAACCAATAATAACAAATAGAAAAAGAAGTTTTATTAAATAAAAATATACGATATTATATATATATATATATATATATATATATATATATATAATTTTAGATTATTGTTACTATTGTACATAGTACGCATGTCGATAATATGAAGCAAATAAGTAAATAAATATACATTAATTATATACATCACTTACAGTTGTACTTTTTCACCGTCCATGTCCTGTGATTGACTGCAAACGACACTATGGCCATAAAGCGCTGCATGAAATGTATTTGTGCCGTTTGTCAATGCTGCGTCTATACGTTATTCCTTCGTTCGCATACTGTCTTTTTCTGTACCTCTTTCGCTCGCTTGCACGCTTCCTCCTTTCCTCCCTCCTCCTCTGTCGTATACACCAATATTCTCTCTTTATCAATCTATTTTTAACTTTATCTATTTATTTATATATTTATTTAGTTATTTATCTTTTTATATTTAATAAAGATTAAGATTAAACACCGAGTGATTAAGTTAAATAAAATAATACAAAGTCATGCGTGCGTCACTTGTTAAATAAATAAAAACTCTCAAGTTTTCTGTAATGTTAATTCCTGTATTTTTGTTAGACATACTTTGAATATAAACAGAACTATGGAACCGATTGGCTGATATTCATTTTAATCTTTTCTTATTTTTTCTGTGTCTAATAGAATCGTAAAAACATTTATTTATTTAAATATATATTTTTTTTATTATTGATTTTTTATATTCTTTAAATTTAGAAATATATTAATTTCAAAGTATTAATCCATTTTCATTTCAAATATACTTTATTAATAGTAATTTAAACTAAATATATTCAGTAAACTTAATTACGGTGATTTAATAACTTAAGAAATTGAAAAATATATCTACTAACTTCATTTAAAGGGAATAAAACAAAATATTATATATAAATGTTATGATAACACTATAATTAAAAATTTTCAATTTATAATTTATTTTAGCGATAATACATACATATAGTAAATACATATGCCATTAAAAAAGTGAAATAAAGCAATTACTGGAAAAATAGGATATACTATTATTATATAATTATATGCTTAAAATGTAATACATGATATAGCATGGATATTTATATTATATTTAATAATTAAGGTATATGAAACAAGAAAATGAAAAAATAACATAATAAAATATAAGACAATCCTTCAATTTTATCATTATAGCAGTTTCTGTGCAATATCGAAATACCTTTAAGATTGTCATAGTGTCATAGGAAATGTCAAAATCCTTGTTCAATACTAAAACAAATATCTCGTTCAGTTTTTCAGTAATTAATAAGATTAAAGTTATAAGTTATAACTTATATAACTTATATAAGTTCAAATTTATACAGACTGGACAATTTCAAATCTGTATTAATTGTATTAGTTACCCATTATTCTATTATTCAGCTAATGTATTATATTTTATAAATTAATTTAATTTAATTATAAAAATAATTTTAAAATAATATACCAGTCAAAATGGCTGTAAACATATATTCATTTATACTTTTATTAAATATACAAGCTTTTAATTATAGAGCTTTTTTGCATTAACATTTCTTGAATATAATGAGCAATTAATTTATTGTTCCGTTACTTTATCATAAACAATTATTTTTGAAAAATTAATAATAATTTTACAACTGTTAATGATTACTTATAATATATTTATGGTAATATAGTTATATTTTCATTAAAAATATAACAGATAATTTATGAAGCTGTAAAATTTTACAAATAAAAGACGATTAGGTTTGTTACTGACTTATAAAATTATCACATAATACGATTCTGAATTCACAACTATGAATTCTTTATGACTAATGTGGAATTTTTTCTCCATATTCATTAAACTTAAAAATTGTGAAATTATGATAAATATTGTTAAAAAATGTAAAAGTATATTATTGTAAAATATTGTCAATACTATTGTTATTTATTCCTAATTAAAGAGTTTTAGTTATTTTTACCAAGATTTAAAGTTGTTCATTTAAAATTTTTGTTCAAAACTCTCTTTATACTTTATCATTTTCTGATATTTTATTTATTGCGTTTTTTTAACTCTTTTGATGGTCCATTATTATTAACTTTTATTTAAAAAATAAGAAAGTGTTTATAAATTATAAACATTAAAAAAAATATTTACACAACCTAATATCGATAAATATGATACTAATATGTTATTTGAAAATATTTTATATACTTTAAAATTTATTTGAGATGCATTTTTATTTAATTTATAATAAACTTTATAATATATAAGAAATATATACTTTTGAATTATTTAAACTAGATAGAAATAATTTCAAGCTTTGTTCTAAAGTATCAACAATATTGAATCTAATATACTCTATTTCTTATTATTTTAAAAATTTGAGTGGAACCCGCTTAAAAATTAATTTGCAACAAACAGAAGCTGATTGATTTGAATTGTCACATAAATATATTCCCTCAGTTTAAATTTTTATTTCCTAAATATTTTTATAAAAAACTTAACTAAAATTAATTTGTGTTTTATTGTCTTCAGATAGATAAGAGCAATGGATTAAAAAAACCTTGTTCTTACATATTTTTTCGATATTTATTAAGAGTATATTTATAATGTTAACCTATAATACCACCCTCCTTAATTTTTTGATTAAAGATAATATATTAAGTTCAACTATAAGAGATTAACAAATATTTTTGGGTACTCTAATTAAGTAGCAGATACAATAATAACCATAATACATTTTATATTGTTCTTTACTTAACATATTGTATAATTTATTATTAAATAAAACTTAAAGTGCTTAATTCATCATATTATAAAGAATCATATATATTATAAAAATTGGATTAAGAAATATATGACATTCGGTCATTGAAACAATTTCAAGGCCTAAAAAACTATATGAATTCGAAATTATACGGAAGTAATTTCAGAATCTTTATCTTTTATACAAGGATTTATTCGCTTCAAGTATTTCAGTAGTTACAAAAAAATAAATAAATGATTGAGTGAATTATATTGTTTTAATAATAATACTATTAAGATAAAATATTTAATAAGAATAAAAAATAAAGTATTCTTTTTTGCATTATTTTACTTTAAACAAGTAAACAAAAATGTTTGGGAATTCAATTTCTTTAGAATATTTGAAAATCATTGTTTAATCGAACATTTATTGTTACTTTTAATTTTTTAATATATAAGATGGTTAATATTCAAATATATCTAATTTTTAGAATTCAATTATTTATAATTTTCAGTTTTTTTAATTTGAATTTATAAAACTTAATTTTTATTTTGTCAAAATCTTTTTTGAAAATAATTAAACAAGTCAAATTTACGATTTTTGTGGAGTATAATATTTATAAATTTTTTAATTAAATCTTTTAATCATTAGGCATTTAAAATAGAGAAAATAATATGTGCAGTATTATTAATAGTAAATGCGAAGGACATTTTATGGATATAATAGATATTAATAAAAATTCTTTAAAAAATAATTAATAGAAGATATCTAAGCATTGCTAATTTGTCTTTTATTAAGGTTGTGAATAAACATCGAAAAATTATTAATTAGATTTTATTTGGGACTAGGATCATAGGGAATTTTTTTCTTATACAACCATAATAAGAAACTTATTTTTATATGATTTTCTTTTACTGTTTATTATACTGTTAGCTGTACGTTAAATAATTATTGTCAAAACTTGTAATTTAAATAAGTAACGAACCTGTATCATATGTAAAATAATATTTTGACGTTCCTTATCAAGTTTACTTTTTTGAAATAATAATTTTTTATTCATCTATTGTAGAATAGTTTGAGCAATTTATTACATCGTCACATTTATTATTTTATATTAATAATATTAATACTATAATAAAAAAACTGAATGATAGTTTTATTAATAATTAAATTGTCCTGAAATATCGAGAATCAGACAAAAACTTAAAAGTACAGTCATAATGATAACACAAAAATACAAGTGAATTAAAAATGAAAATTTTTTTATTAAAATCTATAAAAATAAATCAAACAAAACCATAATAAATAAATCTGGAAAATAACACAAGAAGCGTTTCAAATTCATCAATTTATCAAGGTGTTTTTACTACCAAGAAATCAACATTATAAATACCAAATAACAATTTTTACGAATAGTTAAAGTAGAATACTATTAAAAATATATTTAAATTCTGATTAAAATAGTAAAGCACAGGTTTACTTAACAAGGAATAAATACACCATGGTACATAGATTTATCATTTCTATATTCTTTAAAGATAAACATTTTTTCTCATTAAAAATAAATTAAAATTGAAATAATTGTATGTACTTTTGTAATAAAATTGACAATAAATAACAATAAAATTAACAATAATAATTGACTGCTTTTTTTTAATCACAAAGATACTACTCAAAATTTATTAGGTATAAGATATTATATATAAAATAGGATAACAAAAGGAAAATCTTTAAGTTCAAAATAATATATATTTATTTAGAAAATACAATTTTTATTTTATCTATGGTAAAAAAGACATTCATTTATCTACATTATATCATTACAGAGATAAAATGTTTATGAAAATTATAATTGCAATGTATAATTACAAACTAGTATTCTTTTAGATTATTATTTTGTTTTAGTTTTGCAACAACACATTATTTTTTTAATATGCTGAAAATACTGAAACAAATATATATATATATATATCAAACTTATGAAATATTTAATAAATATTTAACGAAGCTCTTGTAAAAGAAATCTCAATTAATTAAAGAACGAGGATATATGTATTAACTCATTCAGCTTTGTTCTATTTAAAATTAATAATTATAATACAATTTAGTTATTTATATTATAAGTATGAATTTAAATGTGTTTCTGCAATTTTAATGAGATTAAGCATAATTAACACTAAAAATATGTTATAAAAGTTGGCTTTCTTAGAGAACAATTTTGTTTCTAACTGGTAGGAGTTTTTTAAAATTCATTATTTTAAATACAAACCGGATAATTATAATGGTTTGCTATTTAATACATAAAATTATAGGCTACATTATTATTTATTTAATTAAAAATATACATCTGCTAATAAATATATATAAGTAAAAAAGAAAAACTAAATTATTATTGTAATATTAAAAAAATTTATATGACATGAATTAAGCAAAGAATGCTTTAATCAACAAGCATATTATTCATAAACATCTAAATAATTATATTTGAAAATATAATGATAGTGAATTATTACTTCTTAATAATCTTATTGTTTATTAGTTTTAATAAATGTTAGTTATTAACCATAATACCAATGAATGAAAATAATTACTACTGATTACTAAGATATTTACATTTAATGAAGTGTTAATATGATTTAAATATTAGTACTTGAAAAATATTCATATATAATTTTCCTATTTAAAACCTATTTGAAAAAATTGAAACTATAGGTATGATATTAAATTCTCATTTGAATTAAAACAGATTATTCATTTATTTAATTTTTCCAATTACTAAATTATATTTATTTTCAGAATTTTTATTTTTTAAATCATTGTAGTTTATATAAGAATTTAAAATTGAATATGCATGAAATATAGTACCATCTGTCCCAAAGATTATACAAAGTTTGGAAAATTTAAGCAGTATAATACCATATTTCAATTGATAAAACTATTTTTAAATTTTAATACCTGATAATTATCATTAGTATTAAAATTATATAGAATATTTAATATATTTTTTAAATTATTAAGAATATATAATGATTTAATTTAATTTTTTTTTAATGGAATAGGTGAGTTTTAAGTAGCATATAAAATTAAAATTTTTTTTCATATTTTCGTTTAATAGAAAAGTTTCACTGATAAATAACAATCTGAACTAAAGCCTTTTATTATTTTATTTAGTTGTATATTTATCTAATATTAAATTACTTGTAAATAATAAATCAAATCAGGTACATATAATATAAAAAGTAGTTTTTATTATCAATTATAATAAAAATTTTACAATTTTTTATCTTAAAACATCATTTAAATTTATAATTCTTCATGTTTACCAGATTCCGTATTGATAGATTCTACAAATAATATTTATTTAAAAATGAATAATTAATATTACATTTTTTAATTAATAAATAACTTTAAACACATTATTTACCTTCTTCTTTTTCTGTTTGTCTATTTTCATTGTCTATTATTCTCATTATCTTTAGTTGTAAAGATTTAATTTCTTTGTCATATGTAATCCATTCTGGTAAAATGCGCATTGCTGCCTGCAGCTTTGCCTCTTTTGTCATTGGATTATTACACTAAAAATAATTTTTTATAAATTAAGAAAAATATGTATAAAAAATTAATACGTATATCTTTTTAAATATAAGTACTGACTAAATCTATAGTTTTAGCATATTGTTTCGAATTATCATCACACCATGTTTCACACCAAAGCCAATCTTGTGGCAATGTTTTAATTGCAACTTGATGAATCATGTTGTTTGGAAGATCCTGTAAAAGTACATTATTTTAAAAGGTAATATTTAAAGTTAAGTGCTTAAAAATCGTTTTATTATATGTAAAGTATAATTAAAAAAAAATCTAATCGTAAATTATTTACTCAAAATATATTAGATATATTTTTTAAGGAAAATGAATATAGAATGGTGTTATAGACTATATGTAAATATGAAATAGAGGTCCCTATTGCTATTATAATTTAAAGTTACTTTATTAAAGGACTAAATATTGTATATAAATACTTAAATCTTCAGTAATTTAAGTAAACATCAGCAATGAGTAAATAATATATTTATGTATATAAGCTCATGAATTTTACCTGATCTAAATTAGATAAACTATTCGGATCTTGACTTAAGGCTTGATATTGACCACGCAATCTATCTCCTGCTGCAATGCGACGAAATCGTTTTAAATCAACTACATATAAAGCACTTATATGATAAGAACGGCCTTGTAAGTGATTTTTCCAATATCCTTGTTTCCAAAATCTAAAACCATCCATTTCTTGTCTGCTATCACAAAATGGAGTATATGCATACGGTGCCCCACCTAGATCCATTGTAATTAATTCTTTCAAGTCAGCTCGGACTACCTAAAAAAGCATACAAAAATTAAAGATATTCTACAAAATTCTACCAAATATTCTAGTTACTTAAAACCATAATAATACGTTGGTCGTTTATTATAAATAATAATTTTTTTAATTTCTCAGCATTAAAGTTTTTAACAATAAAACTTGTACATATTAAGTTATGGTTTTAATAAAATTCTTATTAAATTTCTATTAAGTACTTGATCAGCATCAACAAATATAATTTTTTTGACATCAAGAGGAAATAAAACATCAAGAAATAAAATTTTGTATCCCCAAATTGTTCTTTGTTTTTCCGTTTGTTGATGTAACCATCTTGGCCATTTGTATTGAACAAATTCATATTCAAAACCATAGTCTTTAGCCATATGTGGCAAGAAATCCTACACAAATATTAAATATTGTTATATATAATATTGTTTATATATAATATGTATAATAATAGTTACTTTCAGTGTAGGAGATAAATAATTTTTTAGGAACCAGAATTTAATTACTGTTTTAGTATGTTTTAATACGCTAAGCATCATTATTTTAATAAATCTTTCATATAAATGTCCAGAAGCCAAAGAAAAGATATTCAGTTTTTCATTTTGTTCATTATCTTCTTCAGCATTTATAAAAGTCCTGATAAAAAAATTTAAATTTTTAAATATTTTTATAAAATTAGATAAAATATTCCAACATGTTTGAATAAATTTGTTCTAAATTGTTTTATAAATATCTTTTTTATTCACATTTTTATAAATTAAAAATTTCAATAGAACAAATAATTATCTTACCGAAATAGGATGAAGCTAGGCAAAAATATAGAATTAGTATTATTTAATTTAATTAATATTAGTGATATTATTCTTTAATAATTATTTTAAGTTATTGAAGAAAGAAAACTTTATATTCACTATATTTATTATAAAAACAAGAAAATTACCTAGAAATAGAATTCCATATCCCTGATTTCTTATCATCTTCAGCAAGTAAATCAATGTCAACCTTTTCAGATTTTTTAGTGACTTTTAATTTGAGAACATTACTTCTCAAGGAACTAATTAAGACTTTTACTTTAGTTTCTTTATGTATTACTTCTAAACCGTCAACGTTTGTAATGTCGTAAATATCAGCTGATCGTCCTACACGAAGTTTTAACAACCATTCACCTGGATTTGCTTTTAATTGAAAATAACCCAAATTTGCCATAACTATTGTATCAACCATCAATGGTTCTTTTTCAGTTCCTAACGTAATTTGCAGCCCTCTAGGTGGATTTCCAATTAATGTTTCGAAACAATGTCCTTCAAGAAGCAAATATTCTAATTCAAATTCACTGAAAAAATCCATTTAATTTATACCTCATTGATACCTTATTAATAGACAAGAAAAAAATTAAGAGTACTTTATATGTAAATTTGACAAATATTCTATATTATTAAACTATATATAAAACATTTAATAACAAACTATAATATATCATATTTCAAATATATTTATAGTTATAATATAAACCATGCAAAAAATTGGTTACAGAATAAAGTAATACAAAATTCTATGCATATTTATTTTAACTTAACAGTTTTAAATACCTGTGAACTCCTATGGCAACATTATCTAATTTAATATTATCTAAATCATATACACTTTTAATAACTTCAACTAACCAATTTTCTGGTGCATGTATATTTTGCGTTAAAAGTGATGAAGTTGGTAATTTTGTAAATTTGGCAATTGCTCCAATAATTTCACCATCACTAGTAAATTGCAATTCAGGTTCAAGAACAAATCGATAGAAACTAAATAAAAAAAAAATCATTTAAATGATGAGATAGATAATATGTACATTAAATAAGTAAAAATTATAAAAATTAATTATGAAATCATATATAAAATTAAATGCTTATTTTCTATAAACCTTTTAAGTGGCATATCACTATTTTTATCTATACAGTTTAAAAACACTTTAATATCGCAATTTAAAGATTGACGAAGAACATTAAGAATTGGTCCAAGTTTTTGAGCACCTCTAGAAACAGGATCAACTATAGCAATCAAATTAAATGCTACTAAGTTTCTATTTGATGCAGGCATTTTAATAACACTAAAATTGAAAAATTTGTAATTAAATAAAAATTCAATTTTAATTAAATGTTATTAAAATAAACAATTATGCTAAAAAATGTTAATAAAATTCTACTCAATGAAGATACCTGAAATTATCACTATGAAAAGGAACATTAAATCGACTTCTCGTTTGTGGCCTTGACACTAATAAAGATGTTATTTTCATAATTATATCTGATGATATGTCACGATTTTCTATAATAAAATAAAAATGATTGATAGTAACTTTTTAAACAAAATATTTCTTTAATTAATAATTTAGCTGACCATATATACCTTCATCATTGACTTGAGACTTTCTTAAAAATGTAAATAACTTATCACCATAAGTACTTTGACTAAATCTTTCTAATAGAGAAAAATCATCACTAGTAAATTCCTCTTCTTGATTAAAAGGACCAATTATACGACCATTCATAATTACAGCTCTTTCTTTATTGCGTAAATTTAAAATATGCTTTGCATAATGTTGTTGTACATTTAATAAGAAAAATTCATTTTTTATATACTCTTTTATTGGTTCTTCCTAAGTATATCATATATAACATATTAAATTAATTTAATAAATCAAAATTACTTCCTGAATTTATAATTTACATCAGCAATATATAGTTCTTTTACCTTAATAATAAATTCTCCATTTTTAATTGATTTATATGTCTCATCTTTAATTAAATTTTGTATATATGTATAAGATGTCTCTACTGATAATGTGTTAATAGCTGCAAGAGTAATTTTATTTATATTAAGTTCAGACATCTTATTGTTGTGACTATGTATAATAAGTGATAATCGTGTTTCAGCATTAGATTCCTGTAATTAATAAATAAATTTGTATATTTAATTTACATAATAAATTAATTTTCGAAAAATTTAATTACCAAATATATAAGTGCTTCTTCCAATAATTTTCTACCCAATTGTAATTCTAAATCTGCAACAATCCATAATGTGTATACATGACTAGAAATATTTTTTCGCGGAATATACAAATAACGCAAATGTTTCATTAACCATGATGAGATATCTTGAGAACTCCATTTTATGTAATCATTATCGTTAGGTATTGAACCTATTAAATTAAGCCAGATATTTTTTTCAGTTTTAAGTACTCGCTCATTGAGTCTACAATAGTTTTAAACATTTTTTTGATGATATATGTATGTGAATAAAATATTTTATAATAAAAAAATCTTTACCTAGACATAACGTTTTGCTGATTCATAAGAAAATCGACAACATCATCAGTTTCTATAATTTCACCTCGATAAACTGCTTTTTGAATCATAGAAGTCTGTGTTACAATTGACGATAACACTGCTTCTTCAAAAAAATCAGTATTTAATTGATTAGATGGTAATGGAATTCCATTAAGAAGAACTTGTGGTAATTTTTTAAGTCCAGTTCTTTTAATAAAATCACGAGCAAGATAACGCCCAACATCATATTCCGATTCTTCCCCAAAAATATAATTAATATCTGCCATTGGATCTATCATTTTTATAGCCATTTTTACATCATTAATTTGTATTCCATCAGATCCAATATTATTATATAACTAAATATTAAAATATTACTTTAAAATTATAATTGTATAAAATACAAAATAATTACTTATTTAATCGAAATACCAACACTAGATAAAAAATTCATAGCATCTTTTGAATTTTTACTTTCTATTATGTAATGATAAGCATTATTAATTGCAACACTTGGATCTGTATTACCAGTCTCACTCATATTAAAATTAGTGAAAAAAACAAAACCTATTCTTAATGGTGCAGAATAAGCATAAAATGATTCAGCTGAGGATACTAAAGGTGCAGATTCTTTATTTAAAGGATCTATGATAATTACCTATAATATAGAATTAAAAAATATTTTTTAATTAAAGAAACAAACGTATATATTAACAATAAATGTTGATCTAAAATCTTACAAGGTTGTAAAAATTTCGTCGAATATTTCGAAGCATACCAGGAAAAGTTGGTCGTAATAAATCACTTAAAGATGAAGACCAACGTTTGTAGTGATAATCATTTTCGATATTATTTATCCACAAAATAGCTGAATCACGTATATCAATCACAAAATCTTGACTGTCTCCACTATTTGATATATCTAATGCCAATAATTTATTTATCTTTTTACTATCAAATCCTATATGAACATTATTGTATTATTTAATTATTTATAATTATTTTGTATTTAAAATTTTATAAAACTTTACCTATTTTATGAAGTGATTCCATAACTCTTAATTCAGAACGTAAAGATTCCAAAAGAGTTAATACATCAATTGCTTCTAAATCAAAAAAAAGTCCATTAACAAATAAAACTGTCTCAGCAGGTTGTATATTCAAATTAATAGAAAATATTTCTTGATTAAGTTTCATTTCTTTTTTCATATTATTATTAACTTTCACTTTAATTAATGATTTTGCCTATAATATAATAGAAACTTAACAATATTTGAAACATAAATAATAATTTTATAAATCATATGCTATAAATTTTACCTGCATTGGAAAATTTTGAGATATATCAGTCAAGACATGAATTGCCTCACCTACTGGAGAATTCATTATTCTTTCTGCTGCTTGATGACTTAATTCTTGAAATTGCCAAACTTTTAAAGCACCAATTTCATGATTATTTTCTATAAGATAAGTATATAAATCATTTAACTTTTTTTGTTCTTTAGGATATAAACTTCTGAAATAAATTTTATGATTAATATTCTTAAGTATTAATAATAAATATGTAGTAAATAAAGTTATATTACAAAAAAATATTACTGTAAAACTGAAAAATTTATTCCATCAATTTCATCAACTCCTTCAACGATATCTTCTTCATTTTTCTCTTGATTATCTTTGATATGTGAATCATCAGTTGCTTTATATTCAGTGGATTTCATTTGTAATTCTACACCATAACCCGAAAGCCTAAGTTTTTTATTAGCTGTATTCTAATATACCAAATTAATTAAGTTTTTCATTTTTCTAATGGAGAATGGTTTCAAAATAATTATTTACACTTACTTTGATATAATGTCGAAGAATATAATTAATTTTATCACTTATAACTAAAGATTTTAATTTTTCATGTAACTCTGAAAAACCATGAGTACCCATTTGGCCATATAAAACAAATGTTTTATTTGTATATCGCTCCCCAAGATAAAAATGATCTACACTGTATGTGTCTATTAAAGTTATATCATTCTAAAAACAATATATATATGCATATAAATAAATACTCAAAATCATACACAGAAATAATTAAAATTATAAATTGATATAATAACAATATTAACTTGATTTATAAGTTTTTGTAATTCTTCAATAGAACATGCAAATTTTCCACCAATATCAATAAAATTACTGCAAATAATATTGGAAGTTTTTATATTTTCAGCCATTTGATAAAACATTTCTATTCTTGGAGAATAAATTCTCAATGAAAGTCCTAATTTCATGACAGCCATCTCAGCTATAGTAAGAAATTTTTCTGATATTGACATTACTAAATCATAATGATCTTTTGCAGTTACTAAAATATTAAAATATCTTTAATTAATAAATTATAAATCAAATTACTATAATTATTTTTAATTAAATAAATAATATACACTGTTGTATAGTTGTAAAATAAAATTTGTTTATAAATTAAATTAATATTTGATACAATTAATATATTTTGTATAAATTATATCAATTTTTATGAAAATATATTTTAGTAATTCTTAATTGATAGAAGTTTGAAATATTACACTTGTAAATAGAAATAAATAAACTACAAACCATGTTTTTCAAATTCTAATGATCTATTAGAGACTTCATCAACAAATCTCCAAAAATAACTTGGATTTTCATCATTTAAATATTCTGCTGCCTCAAGAACTAAAGGTGTATCTTTCCATTTAGCATTAATAAGAGTAGTTACATACTTGTTGATTCTTTTTTCTGCTAAAATTGAACTAATATTAAAAAAGAAAGGGCTTAATAATATATAAAACCACATCTGAAATATTAAAAGAAAAAAGTTAATAAAAATTCATATTATTTCTATTGATAATTTCATTAATTACATTTAATATTCAATAGTTAACTATAATTAACTATATTTTTAAAACCTTATTATGCACAAAAAATATTTAATATATCGTAATGTTTTACGAAATTTATATGCACTATTTTAAATTTCTTGAAGTAACCTTTTTATAAATATTTATGATACCATAATTTTAGCCAATCCAAGCAATACACGTAAATATCTACCATCGTATTCAAATAAATAGTACATTTGGCCTATCACACGTCAGTATATATCAATTTTTAAACCGACGTTCTAAATTGTTAAATTGAAAATAGGTATTGTATAAAATCCAAATGTATATAATTCATAAGTATGCAATTATTAAAAAAAAAAATTACTCATAAAAATTAAATTATAAAGGATAAAAAATTAACTATATATACATGCATCTTCTATATTCTTATGCATGCGCAGTTTAAGGCAGATTCTATATTTAAAAATAAGTTACTTCATTTCTGCACACTACAAACTAATGTTCAGTTAACATATTAAAATTATCTTAATTTAATTAACTCAAGCAACTGAATTAAAAAAATTGTTGAGAAAAGTTTTAAAAGAAATTTTTATACTCTACGATTGGAAATGTACTACGTTTGATCTAAAATCAAATCTAACTCGAATTGTTTGTAACATATCACGGAACATATAAAATTGAATCTGATAGATTCAATTTTGTTATTAAAAATAAATACTAAGATAATAATAATATATCTAATTGGTATCTTTATTTACAGGTATTACATTGTAATATTTTAATCTTCGATTAATAAAATATATTTAGTTTTAGATTTATAAGTATAAGTCTACTACTAGTATTCTAATATAATAGTAAGTCAATATAATAATTATCCAACAAATTTAATTTCATGATTGTTATATGAATAAAATTTTATAATCTACTTACAGAAGATATATTAAAAATTAATAAAATTATAAATTGATTATAAACTATTACACAAGTTACAGCAATTTTTAAATTAATAGAATTAATATCAAGTTCTAGATATAATTATCATAGATAAATAGAATTAAATTTGCGATTAAGGGATATACATGGAAAAAAAATATATGTATTCTACAAGTTATATACACATGTTTTAACATCATGTCATGTAATTTATATGGATGTTTGGAGCTCAATTATTTTTGACAATAATAAAGTGTTATAAAAAATGCCAATTAACACTAAAATTATCAGTAACAAACTGTAAGAAACAATATTATAAACTTAGTCAATCTGCATATTATTTATATAATCTTTTTTCTTTATATAATCATACTCATGTTTGCAAAATTTAAATTTTTAAATAGATCAAATGTTTAAAAAAATGATCAATATTATTTAAATATGTTAAATTTTTGAGCACAATAAAAGTTACACATGTAGATTCTTTCAAATAAACAATCTAATGAAATGAAAAAACCAAGTTCCAAGTTATATACTCTTATTGTTATTATAGTATATAAATGATCAGCTGAATAAAGGTTCAATTTAAAATTTACATCATTGAATAAGTATATTACACATATATATTTTTTTTATTTTGTAGAAATTTAAAACAATATATATTTCATTTATTGAAAAATTAAATAATATATCAATGATCAAATATATATGATTTACCTTTCATAAATAAATGATGCCACTTATCATATAGTTTTTTTATAATACTATAACAAATATTTAATGTGAAATCTATATATAAAGGCATCAAAATTATTGAAACTTATATTATAATATAATTACTGTTGATAACTTAATACTTGTGTTTAAAATAGTGAACTATAAAATAAATTTGTTAATGTTAATAAATTTCATAAATTTAATAGTTATATTTTCTTAATATTCTATGTCGAGTGTGTAGGTGACTATCTTTTTTCATTTAGCTATCAGAATCATTAAAAATATTTTCATATTTATTGCCTTTATATTAAATTCAAATTTTTAAATTGTACAATTTTTGGTCATCATATTTTATTGTTTTCATATGTTAGAAAAGTACTTGATATTTGTCAAGATATTATAGTATAGTTTAATTCTTATACTATAGTAGAGTATCACTAGTAATTACTATAGTAATAACTGGAAAAGCCTTTGAAAGAAAAAGAGGTATGTTTCTTCGTTTAAAGACAATCTAAGTTATTTTGTTAATCCATTTAATACGTACTTTATGTCAATTAAAGGTAAATAAGACAAAATTTCTTTAGCGATAACGTAAAAACTATTTACGTAGCATCTTTATTTTAACTACAGTCTAATATAAATTCTTATTGATTCCACTGCTATTCATATTTTTGAAATTTTACATGGCTTCAATGATAAAAACTGTATATCTTCTTAGTGATATCATAAGTTTTTATTAACTCTTTTCATTAAACTAATTGCTCAAGCACTTGCTGTTTTATCTTCAAATCATAGTGGTTTATTTATTAATTCACGTTACACAATCGTTATATTGTCTTACTTAATGCATTACTTAATACATTGATGGGTTACATTTCTATTTTAATATGTAATTTTCTTATTTATACATGTTATTTAAAAAATCTTGAATTTGTCATCATTATATATATTTTTATAGAAAATGTATTAACATTGACCATAAAAAAATTAATGTCAAAACTCATTTTATAAAACAATTAAAAATGGATCTAATTTAACCTGCCAAGTAGTCACCCATGACAAGGAATCTCTTATAAATAATTTGCTGGTCAATTTCATTTTAGATTTTGGATGTATTATCGCTCTTAATATATAATTTTTAATAACTATATTCTCATTTATTCAATTCCTGCAAATAGTGATTATTTAACTGTTTTTGTATTGTATAAATAATATAGTTATATCTACAAAAGTAATTCGATCTTATGTACTTAGATGAATTATTATGTATGATGCCCAATGACCAACACATTTGTAAAATATCAGGGTTCCAATTTAATTTGATAGACCATTCATGTTCGAGATTGCGTTTTCCTCTACCCTTGATACTACTTTTTTATTTGTAAATTCTTTTTAAAAACAGTCAATTCGTTTATGACCGCCAGATGTGTCCCTTACATCATGTGTTCAATTTACAATCATGTTTACTCGAACTGCGCTTTGACAGATTTCGGTAATGGTCAATATGACCATCACGTGTCTTGCGAGACCTTCTAGGCACAAACAGCTTAGTTGCTACACTACGTGATACTTTCTTAACGAACCGAGAAGAATTGGAATTCACGAAAAATCCAGTCAGGCGTTATGATGTCTGGGCAACCGCACGACCCGCAGCCCGACGTCCCTAAGCGCTGCCACCACTTCACCTACGACATTTCGCTCTCCCCCTCTAAAAGGGCGTTGACATTTGGCAAGAGCTTCAATGACAACAGAAAAATTAGTTTTCATGCAATCAACAAAGCTTCCCACTCTCAAAGAAATCGAAGATGACTATCCCTACTCAAGGAGCGGGGTGAAACATCAAGACTAAAGAGCGACGTCTTGCTCGGCAGATATTTCTCTCAGCCCTTTAAGGGAGAATCTTGAAGCTGAATAGTGGTCTTAATATAAGGTTCTAAAGCACAGCGATTCGGTAAAATTTACAAGGAAGCTTCATCTCGACACTGATCATCACCGGCACATCCAACTACTTCCTGGCTAGCCCTTTCCCTTTCACAGCAACAGCGGCCACGGTGAGACCAATAAAGTGCGCATCGCAGGCACTAGGTCCAGCCATCCAGAAATAGGGTCACGAGGAGAAAGGTGGATGGTAACAGGCAACTGACGTTGCCACATACCGGTATTTATCATATTTATCAAACTAGCGAAGCCAAATTGGCATTCTATTCAGGTTTTGAACGCCACATAACAACGGGCTCACATTACGGGATCGGACCAGGGCGCCGACGCTCCAACCAAGTGATAAAACAAATACAGTATGTAACATACTCGCCTGACTAGTATTTAGAATCAATGAATCAACACAATTTTATACATTTAATTAACCGTTCTTCCAAACCTCGCGGTATTCAATTTACGCCTGAATATTGCAGTCGTGCATTTTGTGCGCAACTGTAGTCGCAATTCACCTAAAGACACTAACGAAAGAATATAGTTTTACTCATTATAATTATAATTAATCCAACTCTCTTGGTATACAATTTACACCTGAATATTTATGTTAGTGAGGGATTTACACAAATCAAATAAAGACGATACCATATTTCAACAATTATTAAATAGACATTATTATTTCCGTAAATTTTAAATAAAGACACTTTACAGTATTAACATTGCCGCCTTCGTCTAAGCTTATTTCAACCCTGCATTCTTTCTCCCTTTCCACGGTCGACCTCTCCTCCCTCACCACCTTGGGCAGAGCCACACTCGGATTACTTCCGAACAATTCACTATTATTGAAACCCTCAATTATTTGTTATTTTAGAGCTAGTTTTTGTGCAGATTAATTTTTGTATAGATATATAAAATATTTCACATGCAATTTAATTGAAAAATATATTATAAATTATTTACTTTTTTATAATTATATTGGTATATATTATTTATAAATTATTTACTTTTTATTATTATATTAGAGTATTGCTGAGGTATCCTCTACCTAGCTCTTGTGGGCTCAGATTTATCTGTTCCGACGACCTATTGATAGAGATTTCACCTCCGTGACTATGCACTTCCTGATGTTAAGGAATACGAATATAATGGGATTGATGTTGGCGGTGGAATAGATTAAATCGTTAAACACGTGTGCGCGATGGTTACTATTATTTAATGATGAACTCTATTATTTTATACAGCGGTTGATATAATTATTTAGGCTTGGTTGTGTGTGTGTGTGTGTGTGGAATAATTAGCACTCGCGATTGATGTCCGAATTGGACACGATAATGGTTTCGACGCGTAAACGGAGAATCAATGGTATTTGAGAATCCGCCGTGCGACTAGCCTCTTTCAAATTGAGATGGATTTAACAAACTTCTACCCTCTTCGTGTCTTGCTGAGAAAGTCTCAACGTTCCAATTATCTACGTTGTTGCTGAATGGCTGGTACTACCAACCCTGTGTTGATAAATTTGCTTCACTTCAGCCGTAGGGAATGCGCTTACTTTGAAACCGTTCATGGCGGCGTTTATCAATCTTCTTGCTACTACTCGGATTATCATTTTGAAAATCAATCGAAGACAACTAAAAGCACACTCACGCCACGGAGAGCGTCGCTCTGCACTCAGTTCGCATTGCGATTTTTCCTATTGGTCCCGATTTCGGAAATTTGTTACACTAATTGTCATTAGTTTATTGAGTTTTCTGTCCCTGTTGTTTTTGATCCTTAGGTGGGCCTTTTCTCGTATGTGGCCACATTATGGCTGAGGCCACTGCGTAGGCAGAGTGGGGGAAACTAAGAAGTCGTCTTACTTTATCTAGCCGGGACCATGTGGCGACAATTGCAACCGCATGTGCACGTTCCTTTACTTCTGCTTGACCCTTCAGTCGCGTACTGTCCGAACGCGACGGTTCTACGACCCTTATTGTGCCTAGTCATTTGGATTTAACATTACGAATATTGTCTTGTAATCTGTTTGTTCGAATTTCACTCACGTACGATATAAAAAAACTTCATTTTCATAATTTCTTTTAGGCCCGAACACGTGGACTACACATTTCAGTTGAATATTGTTCTCGGTCTTTCTAGCAATGAACGTCTAGTCTCCAGTCAATAGTCCTCTTTTTTATTCTCTACATTTATATCGCACATTTATTCGTAAACACAGATGATCAAATTACAGGGTGAGGAGCAACGTTTGTTTTATTATACGGATTTCCGAACAAGTATAGTATTTATAAACTATATATGAATTTAAGAATCAAATACATGTTTTTAATATAACTTGTTAATATATTTAAATTTATTTAATTGCAAAATTTACAAAAATATGAAATACAAATATGCTTGTAACATTATTGTTCGGAATCCGGCCCGAAGGATTAAAAGTTCGGGCGCGAACCCGAGTGTGAATTCTCCCCACGGATGTGTGAGGGAGAAGAAGATAGTAGAAGGGTCGAGTTAGTAGGGTAAAATAATCGTAGACAAAATAGGCGGTTTTAATGTCGATTAACATTAATTTTATTTAAAACAAGATAACTTGAAGAATTCGCACTTGTTTAAAAAGGTCAAGTACACTATTGTCGTTATAAGAATTGTTGTAGGCCACACTTACACAATACGCGAAGCGCGGATGGTTTTATAAATGGAATCTACGTTCTTTCTTTAGGTTTTTATGCGATCGATTTCCCGCACTGCCGCACTGGTTACGCGTGAATTTAATACCGCGTAATTGGCGTACAATTTAACAAGATAATCGTGGTCCAAAAATTACGGCGAAGTGTCCCGTCGTACGTTTGAATTACGATTAGATGAATCGCGGCGTGGTCTTACAGTTTGTTCGGCTTACTGGCCGAGGAGGTCTTGATCGGCAACGCAGTGCCAAAGGAGGTTACGTATCTTCGTCACTCCAAAAGGTCAACCTTCTGCATTGAGCCAGACGAGAAGAGACGTAACGGTTGCTACTTGACTCTTGATGTGTAGTGCCAGCTCTCGCTCCTTCATGGGAGCACTGGAGACCTTGAGAGACTTCTGCCCTCGGGGTGCTTGCGACCTCATTTTATAGCCGCAAGTTAGGTTCGTCGAGGGTGTAAAATTATAGAGTGGTAGGGGGTCAACTAATTTTTCTACGTTAGTGAGATAGATAAGTATAGAGTGTCACCTCCTTGAGAAAGGAGTAGGGGGCAAGGCCAAGATGGTGTAGAGGGGGCTGCGCTACGAATATGCATGCGCCCTGCACCAAGACGTGGCTCATTTACTTGCTGCGCTTGGCTGGTGAAGTTGTGATCGCAAAATATATGTGGCGCGCACTAAAGACACACGATGTCATAGGGGAGGTACCAAAGGGGGTGGTGTATCATTACAAATTCAGACGCAAACAACAACTGTACATTGCAGGAGTTACATTGCCGTAAAACATGGCAATCATGAAATATGAGATATTCAAACATAATAATCACAAATAATATTCATAATATAAGTAACGGATATTGTAGCAAAAATAATATACAAAAGAAAAATGTTATTATATAGTGACGACTCGAGATTCTGTCGGAATCCCGAACAATTATAGTGTAATATTTATCCAGACAGAATTATAGTATTAAGATTAAATATAACAAAAATGATTTTATTTATCACAATATAATGATGTATAAAGCATATCTAGCAATATTATTCTATAAGCATATCTAGTATTATTAATTATTTAATTTGTTACTCTAATAAGATCTTAAAGAATAAAATCAAATTTCTCTTAAGAAGTTTTGTATTTATTATTTTATATGTTATAAAATCGTAAAGCGGTTCGTATATTGTACGGAATCTCGAACATTTAAAAACATCTAAAAAAAGTAAAAAATAAAAATAATTATAAAAATATAAAACTTTATTATTAACTATTATTATCTTATTACTATTACTTTGCTATGGAAAACAATGTATTTAAGACTTTATTGGACTTTGAAGTTTTACAGAATATAAAATTTGTAATATTGTAGAATAGTATGTCAATAATTTGTCACCAAAAACTTTTTCTTTTGAAGAAAATTATGTACAAAAATATTTTTCTTCTTTTTAAAGCTCCATTATGATATATTTTTAATACAATACTAAGGACATCTTAATTTATGTCTAAATAAAAGTTTGTATTAAAAGTAATTGCTTCTATTATTTTCGTATTTACAACTTCTTTACAACTATTTGCATCTACTATACTATAAGAAGCATATATAATATAATAGTATATGTATGAATACAATTAAAAAATTCAGAGTAAACTGAATCAATAATTATTTGTAATTTGCTGTTTATTGTATTGATTTTATTTGTATTCTAGTTTCTGTGTATTATTTCTGTTATACCGGTATAATTAACAAATTATACTTTGGCAACGTTCTTTAACATGTTTATGTAATTGACATTTCTGTTTAAGGGACATCAAAACCTTAATTGTTATAAAATTATAGCATATACTAGTTTCTTATTGGTTAAGTAAGTAAGGTAATTGTTCGGGCGACTTTCCCGATGTGAGCTCTCCCCAAGATGGAGGGGGGAGAGGCCGATAGTGGTAGAGGAGAGATGGCAGGGTAGAAAGAAAACATAGACGGGGTGGTCGAATTTAAAACTGTGGACTGATATTTATTGAAGAACAAATAAAAAGTTTAGTTGCACAAATTTGAATTTGTACTATTAGTAATTGGTTTTAGTTTTAGTCTTTAACGTTTTAGATATAATTTATAACAAGCACTAATTAATCTGTTTTTGTTTTGGTTTCCGATGTCTCTTCCTGTGGCCTAGGAGGTTTTCAACGGAGACTTAGTCTTACGAATCGCCTGATTGACGATATACGACAGACCTTCTTCGACCACGCACTGTTCAATTAATTAAACGCGCAGATAGGCCTGTTGTTCTACTAGTTAGAGGTACTTTTCACTACTTGCCTTCGGTTTTTGCAGTCCGGTCTCTCGTCCTTCCCGGGATCTATCAGCCGTCTTTTTGTTGTCATCAGTGGTGCGACCAATTATACCCCCGGGGTCAAGGGTGAGAGCTGCCGCCGATGAACCCTTTTCTCGCTGATAGTTACGCGTGACCGAACTCCGCGGGTTCCTGATAAACGTTATTTTTAATGTGTGGTGTCGTACCAGTGTCGCGTGAAGCTTCAACTTTATTTCCGAACACTTTAGTTTGAGAATTTCTTTTTTGTGTAAGACTAAGCGTGAGATTGATGTTTTGAGAGATTTGATGTTGACGAGAATTCTAGAGTGCAACGCGCCTGCAGTTTACTTTTAATGTTTC
The DNA here is from genome assembly GCA_030522565.1 of Ceratosolen corneri. NCBI lineage: Eukaryota > Metazoa > Arthropoda > Insecta > Hymenoptera > Agaonidae > Ceratosolen > Ceratosolen corneri. The sequence continues at coordinate 42,431 of JAPYYT010000594.1, forward strand.
ACCCCACTCCCTGGCTAGGGGGTGGTCTCTTTAGATTTTTGGAGGTAGTGGGAATAATTAGCTTATTGTTTGAAACTAATTTTCAGGTGTCATTGGAGCTCTTGACAAAAATGTCAACGCCCTTTTTTTGGAGAAGGGCGAAGAGGTGGTAACCTTTCGCGACGTCTGACCGCGGTTCCCCCGGTCACTCCGATGGTCCGGTGTCCTGCTGAGATTTTTCCTTTTCTATTTCTTGCGCTCGGTATTTACTTAAGACATTTTATAGCAAGGATGTGTCTATACCTAGGAGGACTTGTCCCTTATTTTTTGCTAGACTCATCTTGCAAGACAATTTATGATTATAATTTATAGTTATAATTTATGATTATAATTTATGATTATACTACTTATAAATCTTTTGGAGGCACAGTCCGAGTAAACTCGTTCGTTAAAGGGTCATAAATTGAAACGTAAATATTCTATATATTTTTGAAGGATATTTTAAGGGTCTTGCGGCACATCCGGAAATCATAAACGTATTGAATGTACGAAAAGAATTTACAAACTAAGAGGTAGTACCGAAAATCGAGAAACAGCATGATTCTCGAACAGTAATTAAAGTAAATAAGAAATTTATGACAATCCAAATCATCTTAATATTATTTAGTACCTTATAAAACCAACTTATTTTTCTCTCTGTCTCCGCGATCGGCAGTGAGTTACAATATTCTTGATTCGTTCATGTTGGTCTTTTTTTCCAACCCTAGACTTCCTCGCTCGAGTCTTAATGTTCTCCAATAATATCGGCAGCCTTGAAGCGAAAGAATTCGTAGAATTTTCCCAACTATTTACACCTTGTTGCTATGTGTCGACAAATTGCAATGGCAATGATATTTTGCTCTACATATCTTGACTCTTCACCCAGATAATTTCAGGGTGCGACGGCATGAATGAATTTCCAAGCTTTCCCCGGCAGTTTACCCATGTGGCTTCAAGATGTGACAGCATGAATATGTTCTCTGTTCTTTTCTCTAGTGTGGTCATGTTGTGTCAAAATACGTCGGTTGTATATTCTCTTGGATTTTCCGGCAATAAACTCTAGACTTCGATCCTACATTACTCTGATTGTTTTATGCTTATAATGTATTTCTATTATGATAAACAACAGATGGTCAAATTACACAGCGACATGACGATGGTTGATTTTTAATACGGGAATCTCAAACAATATTTCTTTGTGTATTGTCATTACTATAACACGTTTTTAAATACAAAATTTGTTCTACTTCCATATATTATATAAAAAGATTTATAATAGCTAAAATGACTTCTAAATATGGACAATCATTGATTTAGTTGCATATTCATTATATGTTTAGTTAATGCGAAGGATAAAATAACTAAAGCGAGTACACTATAAAATTAATCAGTCAAAAAAATAGACTATTTTAAATTTTATTATTAATTTTAATAGGTTTATTTCATCTTATTTGAGCTCTTTTGTTCTATTGTACTTTTTATTTATTTTATTTATTACTGAAATATCATTGATATCTGTATTCATTATCGGTTTTGTAATTTTTTTTAGATACTAATAAGCTTAAAACAGTAAACAACTCTATAGTTTTATTTTTAATATCCATAATCTTATTATATTTTATAATGATAATTAATTTTATTGCATTAATCTTGTTTTATATTCATTGTATCAAAACAAAATTGGGCGTTGAAAAAATATTTTAAAGTAATTGTTATATTTATATTAAAGAAATATATTTTAATAAATAAGTAAATATAGATAAAATAAACTTATTAAAAATCCATAACTTTTAATGGAAAATTTTTTACATTATACTTTTAAATATTTTAAATTGTATTTCATATCCTAAATAACATTGAACCAAATAATATATGTTATGAATATTGGATGAAAAAAAGTAACAAAATATGAACGTGCATAGTTTTCAAACTTATTTAGACATCAAATGGATGCTTGATTAATAATTCACCGAATTTAATTATAATTAATGCATATGCAATAAGGAAAATATATAACCAATAAATCTCAGAAATAGCAGAAATAATATACTAGCTGAATTGTCTATCCACTAGGATTTTGGGTAACATCATCAAAATGAATCTCAAACAAAGAAATAATCTTAAATTAATATGCATAAGACTACCTTTATATCTTTATTCAATCAAGAGTATATCAAGAGAAAAGCTTAAAGATAATCAAAATACAATTATCAAAATATTAGATTGTCAATCATCTCTGAGGGAGAAGCAGATAGTGGAAGGGTTGAGATAGCAGGGTAAAAGAATCGTAGACAAAATCGGCGTTTTTAATGCCGGTAAACGCTGAGTTTTATTGAACACATAATAAATTGAAGAAATTGTACTTGTTTATACAGTCAAAAACACTATTGTCGTTATAATAATTGTTATATGCTGCACTTACACGATACGCGAAGCGTGGATGGTTTTATAAATGGAATCTACGTTCTTTCGTTATGCATTTTTGCAATCGATTTCCCGAAGTACCGCACTGGTCATGCGTGAATATAATGCCGCGGAATTAGCTTATAGTTTAATAAGATAATCGATGTTCGAAACTGACGGTGACGTGTCCCGTAATACATTTGAATTATGCATAGACGAATTGCAGTGTGATTTTACAAGTTGTTCGGCATACTGGCCGAGGAGGTCTCGATCGGCAACGCATTGCCAAAGAAGATTACGTATCTTCGTTACTCCTAAAGGTGCACCTTCTGCATTGAGTAAGACGAGGGGAGATGTAACGGTTGCTACTTGCCTTTTGATGCGCTGTTCAAGCTGCGCTCCTTCCTGGGAGCTGCGTCCAGGATGGGAATGGTTCAGTCGCGGGTTTCTATCGTAGCGAGCTCAGCGTAGGGGAGAAGCTTCTTGTGTATAGAGGCCGACCGCTGGGCTGGAGAAGACTCTTAATGTAAGACCACGGTACTGCACTGGAGACCTGGAGAGAATTCTGCCCTCGGGATGCTTGCGGCCTTATTTTATAACCGCAGTGCAAGCTAGGCCGCCGAGGGTGTACAATTATCGGGTGGTGGGGGGTCAACTAATTTTCCTATGTTAGTGACATAGATGAGTATAGAGTGTCACCTCCTTGAGAAAGGCGTAGGGGGCAAGGCCAAAATGGTGTAGAGGGGGCTGCGCTGCGAATATGTATGTGCCCTGCACCAAGACATGGCGCGTTAAAGACACGATGTCACAGGGGTGGTAACAAAGGGGTGGAGTATCATTACAAATTCAAACGCAAACAATAACTATACATTGCCGGAATTACATTGGCGTAAAACATGGCTGTTCGCGATTCCGACAGAATCTCGCGTCGTCACTTGTTAATATTTGTTTACTTTTAAACATGACTCTTGCTATGATATTCGGATATCATTTTACGTTTACTTTCAAATTATTCTGTTGGAATGTCTCATACTTCGTGATTGCTATACTTTGTTTATACTCCCCGTGTTTCTAGGAAAAGCGTTATGAGCTTTTGAATTGTAAAGCGCCTAGTAACAAGGCCCCTCCCACCAGCGTCTCGGTCTTCAATCCTTTTGCCCCTCACCCAAGCGATCGTGAAAGTCCTTTCCTTTGTCTCTCAGCTAAGTAGAAAAATTCGTTAAAACCCCCCACCATACATTGTCGCCGGCCTATCTAGCCCTCTGGCTATAAAATAGGACCACAAGCTCGCGGCAGCGAGAGAAGTACTCCGAATTGTTCTACATCTTCCGGCCCATCGCGGAAGGGTCTCGTCGGCAGAAGTGGTCATACATCCGAGCGTCCCCGTTGCCACGTCTGGAATTATATCACCGGAAGCTTCGCCCAGACCGTGAGCGCGCTACTTGCCCGCGGTTGAATCCTTCCCATCCTGGACCGAGCTCCCAGGTTGGAGCGCAGAAGCGAACCCAGCATTAAGAGGCAAGTAGCAACCCGGTTAAAATCATCGCGGAATACATGTACGATC